>UELU01146822.1:0-124470 GCA_900490025.1 Megastigmus dorsalis | reverse complement strand
AAACAGCTGATGTCGTCTGCACATACATATCCTTAACGGGTTTCTAGGGAGCTTGCGATTATATTCCGCCTAAAAATTAGCTGAACCGATCCGCCTAGAAGCTGGTGTACCATCCAGCTCGACTCGTCAATTTTCTAGCAGGGATATTGTAATTGTAACAGAAGAAGGGTTTTCAAAATAAGGAATTAACATTGCAGGAATGCATTTTCTATAGGTAGTAGATTATAAAGCACAAGAAAATTTAGTCACATTTATAGTAGGCAATTTCCCCTAAAATAATGGTTTATAATGATAAATAGATATTGAAAGTTTTGTACTGACGTGTAAGTTTATTTTTATGGATTTGTTACGAACTAATCTTATTTTTTTTAATTCCGTAACTAAATAGAACAACTAATCTATTTTACCATTAACTGTCAAATTACGAAAGAAAGTAAGACATGTAAACTCCCGATTGTAATAGGAAATTATTAAACTTTATTGATTGGTATTACATGCTTAATATATAAATTTTAATATTTTAAATATACACTGGACTGACACACAGTTTAATGAAACGAAATATACTCCCCGACTGCTCCTTCAGTTCCCTATACAATTCTAGCGGCAATCAAAAATTATGGGAAACGTTATCGGCCGATATATACAAGTTGCGTTAAAAGGTTCATACGTTGCTTGGGTGGTTGCGGATATGTGTGTTTGCCGCCTGCTGCAGTGTGTCACTCAACTGTTTAAAAACAACTCGAAATCGACGGGTATTTTCGATGAGGCTTGGCATCTTATATTTCCACTCGGATCTTATGACGTACTTCACACTTCAGCCAACATACGCTAATTCTACGTACTTCATTTTAACGATAGGTATATCATTTTAAAATATAATGCAAAAACTTTTTCGATAAGTTCTTTTCTGTACTAATGAAAATAGACATCAGTAAATATATCTTCTTTTGAAAATTGCTCGATGGAGTTTTTTCAAATTCGCGCTACTTAATAATTCAGCTTTCAATTTACATTTTCAATCTACATTTTAAGTGTACTTGAAATAAAAAAAATGGTAATTCAAAATATTAATAAATATTTAATGGTTTATGTTGCGGTTAAATAAAAAAGCTATACGCAAACGCAATATGTGATTCGGAAAATCATACAGTGCTTTTATGTTGTACAAGTGAAAATTGAGCTTCCAGTAAAAAAGTATGCGCGATTGAATATTAGACACCATTTTGCATGAACTCTTCCAAAGTGTAATTCTCAAACTCGTAAGTTCTAAACATACTAATTTGACGTAAAACTTAGGTCATTTAACTTATGCATCAAAGCAATATTCCGTCGACAGACTCGAACAACAACAAATTCGGAAAGGCTCCTCCGAGAGTTTTAACTTTTAATAGCCAAAACATGTTAGGAGTAAAATTGCACAACAAATTAGTAAAATTAAGCTGCAAAAAAATTAATTTTTCGAGCGGCCATATATTACTAATGGCATAATTTTAGATCGGCATAAATTATGCCACAAAAATTAAACTAGAACGGATGAAGAAAATGTATGTTAAAATGCGGATTGAATAAAAAATTTTAAATACTCTCTTATATAGCTGAAATCGGTAAATTTCTACAGTTTCGCAGTAAAAATTCCACCTACTCCTGAATTATAAATTCGTATGATACTGTAAAAATACTATTTAATCATACGTCAGAAGGAAAAACTTTGTTGGATATAGTTAATCGCTTAGGAGCGAGCAATACATTACTCATTGTTGACTGCTTGCTCCACAATATAAGAAATCCAAATTTAGTCTTAGTATGATCATTTGCCAATTAAATAGTACGTCATTAGTTGCACGAGATAGAGATTATCAAATAATTTAAGAATGTTAATGAAGCTATAACGAGTTAGGCACAGTCATGGAGCGCGTCTCGGGAAATGTCGACGGAGAGTTCAAAACACGGCCCAGAGCACAGGAGATCCGCGAAGGGGCAACAACGGCAGCGGCAGCAGCAGCAGCAGCAGCAGCAGCGCAGAGTAAAAGAGCAGCGGACTGTAAAACCTGAAGAAGTCAAAAAGGTGTGTATATAATAGTTACAGTCGAGGCTGAGCGTGGCACGCTTTTAGGGCGGGGTAAATCTGCAACCTTGAGAGCGAGAGAGACTCGAGCCACCCGCCGGCAGTCGTTTTAATGAAAATAAGTAATATCGCAAACAGGAATTGTAGCCTCGTAAAGTTGCGCACAATGGCCCCGTAAATATGAAAGTTTCCCGGGGTGCAGGCGAGAGCAACAGACAGAGACAGAGTAGACCCTCTCTCTCTCTCTCTCTCACACTCTGGGCCAAACTGCTCGCGCGCTCGCTCGTACCGAATATAACTATATATACATACCGAGAGCGTGTCCCCCGCGTAGTACAGATTCACCGTTGCCGGGGGTTGCGCGCTCATCCATCGAGCGACCTGCAAAAACAATGAGGTCCAAAGAGGCCAAGGGACACACCGATCTATAGACATGGTTGTGCCCGCTCCTCAGTATATACGGCGAGGGAGATGAGCTGCCTAGCCGGGGGTATATACGAGAGCAAAACATAGACGTGGGAGGGGGGAAGAGAGGCTGCAACTATATATCCACCCGTGCGCGCGCGCGACTAAACGAGACACTCTGTATACATGCATATAGGCGACGACGACTCGAGGGGAATAGGTATTGCGGCACCAATTATGGCCTCCATAAAACACCTACGAGCTCGCGCGCGCACGCTCCTTACCTCTCCTTCTCTCTCTCTCTCTCTCTCTCTCTCTCTCCTCTCCTCACCGATCGCCTTTACGCGGATGTTAAATGCCTGGGATTCTGGAAAGAGACGCGTGCCTCCAAGGACGGCAGACGATCCCGATGCTGCTGTGCTTAGCCTGTCACGAGCTATAATACTTGCGGAAGTAAGAGTGGCACAATATATACCCGGTTGTCAATACCCAAACACTACTCCCCCGATCTTTAGTCTTTTTTTAGCCTTTTTTTTGCTGCTGCTGCTGCTGCTGCTGCTTCTGACTTTTCTTCTCACGCGATACTGAACGGGTATATATATATATATATATATATTGCCATGCAAATACTTATAGTTATCGTTGAGCATCGTTTCTTGTTTTCATTAATTATCTTTATTATATGTGATTGTACCGAGTGTAACCTGCGTAAACTGTCATATATAACACACAAATTTTTCACAGTTAAAATAGATGGGTTTGTATTAGCTACTATATAATTGTCAATTTAATTAAATGTATACTGCCAGAAGAAAATCTGACTTTCAGATATTATAGTGTCTGAAAATTGTTGCATCTGAAATGGACAAGAATCTATAATAATCGGACTATACGACAAAAAATGATCCGATTTTAAGATAGACATTTTTCTTATAATCAAATTGTAAGATATGGTCGAAAATTCAGATTTTCTTTTTGTAGTATGTACACTACTTTAGTTTAAGTGCGCAGATACATCAAAGCTTCGTAATTCTTCACTTGAGATTTTTTGATAACTTTTAATATTAGAGATACTAAAATTAATCCTGCATATATAGTAAAATTAAAATCAGTTGAACCAGTTACTACTTCATATGTACAATCAATTATCTATATAATTTGCTGTCAGATAAATCGGTTAATTTATAACTTGAATGGAATTATTCTAAAACTTATTTCAGCAAGCAAACATTCCGCGTCGAATTCTCAAACTTAGAATTAAAAGTTTCCATTCATATACTCATTTAGTTTAAGTGTGCAGATACATCAAAGTTTCGTAATTCTTCACTTGAGATTTTTTGATAACTTTTAATATTAGATATACTAAAACTAATCCTGCATATGTAGTAAAATTAAAATTATTTGAAACCAGTTACTAGTTCAGATATACAATCAATTATCTATTCGATAATGTTACAGTAATAAACGCATTAATTTTAAAGTTGATTCTAGTATTTTAGTCATAGACAATTGAGATATAGTAGATTACAAAAGAGAAAAAATTGATTCCATTACCGTTCCAAATAAAGTGAAACTTTAAATAAGAAGAAGAAATAAAAATAGTCAAATTTATTCTATACTATCTTGTTAGAGGTTTTACATTTTTCTCCTACACGTAAAGCGTCGCCAAACATTCCCTTTGTAAGTTCCTCACATTGCAAAAATCGCATTAATATAAAACAAAATCTTCGAATCCGTAAAGTGTTTGTATTCCCGCATCCCTAGTCAACTCCGGCGTTGGGTACAGGGTAAAAGTTTGTTATCCGCATTCCTTTACAGCCTATGGACTATACATAATAAAAACGAGTCAAAAAGCTAGGATCTGCAGGCGCGCGCGTACGTTTCCTTCCTTCCTAGCTATATAACCCTGAAATGAAGTCAAGATCAGAGAAAGATTCTTTGAGAACTGCCGACGACAGCTTGAAAAAGGTGCAATAAACGAAATCGTTTACGGCAGTCGTAAGAAGTCTGTTGAGGCTAAGTTTCGCATCGATATAGCCCACCCCCACGGCCATATAATTCGAAGGTCTTGGCTCGCGCGCGCGCTAACGGACGAGTCTCGCTGTATATACACCGACCGAAGGAAGCTGCTGCAGGACATGGACGCGTGCTGCACGAGAAGGTGGAGGGAGAGGAGAAGCTCGGAGCAACAGTCAACGGTAGTTATGGTCCTTCGCGTAGCGAGTCGACGATCTGACGGGGTGGGGGTAGCGCGGGCGTGTGCCGGGAGATCGGCCTGCTGACGGCGAACGCGTATATATATATATTATCGGGACCGATCGGGTGCACACTGGAAGTAGCCAAACGGAGCATAGACCTCGAGGCAAAAACGAACTGCTGCTGCTGCTGCTGCTGCTGCTGCTGCTGCTGCTGCTGACGCTGCTTGTTATGCTATCGAGGAGGGGAAGGAGGTGTAGTAAAGAGATTTTTCAACGCCACGCGACTGCTCTGCAGTGTTGTCTGCGACCCTGAGCTTCAGGGTCGGGACGAGCGAGCCTTAAAGTCTTTATAAGTTATGCGACAACTGCAGAGAGAACCTTGAGGATCCCTCTCTCTCTCTCTCTCTCTCTCTCGCTCTCATTCATTGCGAGACGCGTCGCGTGCCACTTGACCTGATGCGTGCGGCGATGTATACCTCATTTTGCGATAGCTTGCGCGTTCGACCTTCTACCCTCCGTAAGCCCTGAACGCGCTCCGTTCCGAGGCATAAAGGCTTGTGATCGAAATGTTACATTTCCTCGTCACTAAATCCTCGCAGTCGCTACTTCCGTTACGCTCGCGTTCGTTTCTGCAGCTTTGCTGTGTCAAACAAGCCGAGTCATGCATATGGTCGTGTTGTAAATTATGTAAATAAATCTTTTAGTAAGAACAACTGCAGATCATGAAAATTACTGCTAAGATCATCCTTAAATGTTTGGTTTTACTCGTAAATTTCTATACGAGCTCAAATTTTTTGTAGACTAAACAACCATGTTAATTTCGCTTAGATATTATATTAAAAAATAAATTGATGACTTTTAAAAACAAAATACAAGTTGTTGGATAAATTGTTATATTTATGTAACTAAATATTGGAGAACTTGAAGCTGTGAGAAAATTTTGATTAGATTTCGTTTTTGTGCCTAAAATAAAGTACAAGAGCATTTGTGACTAACGATTGTATATACATGTACCCGTTTCAAATTCTAAAATAATACATACTTAATCTTAATGCATTGTTCACTTTCTTTCTCTAACAATAATAATTACTGTATTACTACTAACATTTAAATTATAATTTTCAAAAGTAAAAAAATATCAATATTTTCAAAAAATTTGTAGTTTTGTGAATCTATTCCAGTGGGTGCACAACTAAATATCAAACAATAGTCTTAATATATTACTATATCTCAATTAGTATATGTATCAGATTCTTTAATTGTCATTTTGTAATAGATAAAGTTGACTCATATAGCGTACTATATCATCGCAATGGTGAATCTTAAAAGAAATCATAAGAGATTATTAAGAAAGAAATTACTTAATTAAAATAATTAAAATAGCTATACAAATTTACGTTATCAGGCTTAAACGATTAAAAAGTGAGTCATAAATATTGCGCTACACAAAATTTATTTTGTGATTGGTTTTTTGTATTACTTTTGTAAGTTTACATTTAGAACATTATAAACTGTTAATGCAGCATGAGAAAACATATTATATGTTCATTAATATGTAGTATATTTTTATCGATATTATTGAAACTGTTTATCCTCGGGAATTCTTCTGGTTGCTACATAGTTGTATTCGTAAATTACTATCAAAACTTAAATCAGTAACTTATATATTATAATATTATAATATTATAATTATTAATTTTCTGTATATTTTTTATATACTAAAGTATAGAATCATTTACATCTCCATTATAAAAAAATATATGAATGTAACCATTGTAATTCCTTCTTTCTTGGTGTTAAAAAAGTTTTTTTTTTAAATACGCCAACATTTTTTAAAAATAGCATAAATTGACTCCTTAATATTCAAAACATGCTTCTATAATGTTTTCTTAAAACTTTTTGTTCACTACCGCAAAGTTTCCTTTTGGAGGGAACCGTATTATAATTTACATAACAATAATTAAAATAAACATAACTACGCAAAGTTTTTTTGAGCCTTTATCGTAAGATTTTATTATAGAAAATTAACCCTTTGATTTTACTACGAAGAAACTGTTACACAGAACCGACGAGCTTCTGCAGAAGTATCAACCTTGTCCACATACTTTTACGGACAAGTCTATTAAGTGTTTTCATCGAATTTCAAAGTCACGTAAAATCGCGCAAAAGCTCAGGTGGTTTGATAGTCACGGGTATATTTGTACGAAGCTCGAGCTATTAATATAAAGCCAGGCACCCTGTGCATATATATACATAGTTCCACCCGAACAAAAGGGGGTAGCTCAAACCGATCGATGTCGCGATCGTTACACGGGAGATAGAGAGATAGAGAGAGAGAGAGAGAGTCGCGCGCAAACGTCGCCATCAGCTCGAGGACGGCTACGAGGAGGAGGAGGATATAACGTGAGTAGCCCCAGGGGTCGGTCGAGGCACCACGATTTCAAGCCATTACTGGCACAAAGCTGCCACCAGATTGCCGACGGGCCTTTGCACTGCCTCGCAAAGCTCGCTTCGTTCGTATTCATGATTTAAATTCAATTGGCTTTTATCTGCCGTCCCGCAGCGAGAGACTCTCTCCTCTCTTCCTCTCTTCCTCTCTCTCTCTCTCTCTCTCTCTCTCTCTCTCTCTCTCTCTGTGCCGCTCTCGCTACGGGACGAGACTGCGAGTCGTCAACCTGATGATGGAATCGCCAAGATTACAAAAGAATACTCCTTTGCCTCTTTCCCCGCCTACCTATTTTCACTTTTGACTCGATATTATATCTTGTTTATCTAAATTTTGCCTTTTACATTGTATTTCGCTTTCTTGATTATGATATCCTTTTGTACATCATTTATCTATTTATTTTCGTAGCGTAATCGTGAATAATAAGTTTGTGACTGCAAAATTCAGTTTTACACTTAGATGCAGCATTTACTTTCATGTTAGGTTCCCATGCAAATGCAAATAATGATCTCAATTTTATCTAGAAAAATATCAATATTAAAGATCATAATACAATCGAAAAATCCTCTTTTATGCATAAATCTTTTAAGATCTTAAAAAATCTTAAATTCGATCAATCTATACAAATCAATTTTTCAAGTATAAAATCTTGAATTGTAATCGATGAAATCAATCAATTCCAACTGACTTTAAAACAGTACATTTTTGTGCAAATTTGAGTATCGCTACATACACAAACTTTTTCGAATTTAAAATACAGAATTTTGAAAAAAAAACTGAAACATTCATACATTACTTTAAAAAAATGTATAACTTTTTTAAATTTTAAATCGATGTCTAGAGCAATTCTTACACAGATATATGAAATATAGATGTTATGAGGTTTAAAGTATCAGAAACTCTGTATTTGAAATTTTTCAAGACATATTAAATAAGTATAGAGTGCCGAAAAATGAGAAGAAAAAATTTAGTCAGTAACATAAGACGTTTATGGGTTTATGTGAATTATGAATTTTGGCTTTATATTTAAATTTTCATCATTCGTATTATTCAGATTAAAAACAGAAATATACCAAATTACATAGATACTTACGACTATGTTATTATTATAATTAATAAGTACTTGTTTAAGTAAAGATGCATTCGAGAACTGCTTTATTTACGAATTAAAATAAAAACGAATCAAGCTAAGTAGTTCGATTAATTTTATAATAAGTACTGGGCACAATTTAATAAAATATTGACAAACAATTTCGTTATAGTTTAAATGTATATTAAAAATGAGATATATATTATACATATAGTAAATAACCATCTATATTTAATGAAAAAATTTTTATATTATTGGGCTATCATAGCAGTATTTATACCCAGTGACTATTTTCCAAAACAAATCAGTAAACGAAGAAAAAATAATAATAAAAATAAAACTCCTATGAACGAAATTATTATAATTAAATTTTTAAGTTATTAGTTAAAAAATACAGTAATTTCACTAATAAAAAATTATTACTTTCTAAAGTTGTACACAATATTTCATCGATAACACTTGATTTAGCAATTATAAACAAAAATGATCATTGGTTAAAATGTAGGATTATTAACAGAAAAAGTGTGGACCTACATAATTCTGCATTCTGCAATAAAAATACAAATAATTCAAATTTTCACAATTTATTGCGTTTGATTGTCATCTAAAGCAGAAAGACAACCTTTTAAAACGATTTACATTCAAACCATTTAGTTTATTTCCAATATTTATTCAGTATTTTATGTATATACAGTTAAATAAATCAACAAAATTTAAATATTGCAAAATTTGCTTTATAAATTACGTAGAAACATAATAATATTGCTAATACAATAAACGAGTCTACAAAATTTAAAAACTACATAAAATATGTATAACATTATAATAATATAATGCATTTAAACAAAAGTAGTATCATTTTTACTTATTTGGAAGTCCTAGAAGATAAGCACTCTCGGTTTCATATCTTAAAGAGTTCTAATAAGAGCTTATTTAGAAGCACCCATTTTATGATGTTTGCCGAACATGTTTCTCTCCCTGCTAGATATCAAGTGTGAGTCAAATAAACAACTCGGTTAATCAGAAAATCTCATGTTTAATTAAAAATATATTTGTCTTGATATGAAGAGATCAATCATTCCCTAATAAACGATTTTTAAAGTTTATATCATACAATTTTGATGAATTAAATAATTATTTTAACTACCTGCAAAGAAGTCTTATTTCTTCAATGTAAATTGTTCGTCTCACTAGAAGAGGGTCATTTCTTTGGGTCACGGATTTTGCTAAAACTTTGGAGTATGCTTTCTGACGCCAAATTATGAAAAAAGCCAAAACAGCACGGCCTAATATTCGAATTTTACGAAGTTATGAGCGACTACACTCCTATTTTGAAAAAATTGAATTAAAATCCATGTTACTATTATTGTTCATAACTCAGCTTACGAATCCTTTAGCACACTTTTGTACATGCAAAGTAAAAGTAGAAAGAAAGAGCTTCAATTTAAGACTTGCAGCGTATAAAAATATTGATTTTTTACAAAGTCACAAAAGTCAAATACTGATAAGAAATAAAAAATATTGATTGTAGAGTTTTATACATTAATATTGTAACTATATTCAATCTTCTATAATGTTTTAAAAAAAATTCATATTTTTCAGCGACTTTAATTTCCGAGATTTTCGACAAATCTCTGGGATTTGTGGATGTAATTTCATAAAATTTGAACCATGTAATGTTTATATCATAGATGGTCATCGGAGATGGTGACAGAGAGTTATTTCCAAATATTATTCTCTATCTTTATATATTTCGTTAAATGCAAGTACTGGTAAGGTAGGAATCTTTCCGACCACAGCACATCCCCAGAAAAAAAATTAACCTGTTAAAGCTGTGTGGTAATAATTGAAAAAAGTAAGGGTAAAGCTTACTGAAGTAAGTGGAATAATCATTTTGTGCGAAAATTAGTAGTGAAAAGTGCAAAAAAATACTTTCAAATTATGTCCTGACTTATATACGGACTAATTCGTATGGGAATCTTCGAATTCACATAAAATTCATCATGTTTGTAGTAGTTTTATGTGTTTCCTATTAATATTTATCGGGGTCATCCTCTTTTCATTTATTTAGCATGCTACCGACAATTCAAACAGCGGAACGTAGTGGACCAAAGTGAAACGGGTCATATTTTGTAGATATAACAGCTTGCTTATTGTTAATTCGAACCCAATGTGTCAAACTGAATCGAAAATAAGCTTAATTCTGAATTAATAATTCTTAAAGCTAGAAAAAAATTATTGATTCAAGAGATAAGTATTTAGATTCTATATATATATAGGTAGATATAGAATATTGTATATAAGTGGAACGCGGTAAACGGAACTTTCCACAAGCTATGCCGTCGTACTGAATTACCGCGTGGATACAATTTTACTACATACTTATCTACATAATAATAGTACTTCAATCTTAATCGTACTGAATTGAGTGAGGTAAGTTTATGCATAATAAATTTATGTACTGCAGCATACATGAAATTTGAATACACTAATGCTCCACAATACTGACCACATATATACATACACGTGTTCATGCTTCTTCTGCTTCTATTACATAGGTACAGCTGCAGCAATAATATCTTGTCGCTGTAAGTAATTGCTTCGCATCTCATCTTGGATTTTAGCTTGTACAAAGTACAACTATATAACTGCACAAGAGCATGCTCGACGTTTAATTATATCGAATATAGACCACTTCGAAACACTTCAATTTTGATTTGGGTAATTGAATTAATTTTTTAATCGTGCACATATTGTGCATATAGCGGTACTTCATGGCTACACAATATAATTGGCAATGTTAATAAAAAAAACTAAAATAATTATACTCTGTAAAATAGTTTATCTTCAACGATTGGTATACTTACTTAATTGATGAAAAAAAACAATTTCGGAGTATTTTAGCAAATAGAACATATGGCGCCACGCATGCGCATGCATTTACGCTGCACTGACTGCATGCACCAAAATTGCTGAAAACGCGCGGGAATCGGCGGGAAGCTAACTCGCTTTATACGCGATGTTTGTTGACTATGAGGTTGCCTTTTAATCGTACTGTATATTAAAGAAAACATCAAGAAAATTTTCATTTAAGTAGAAAATAAAAATTGTTATATATTTAATAAGCCATGGAATATGAGGAGAGTGTAGAGCCAAATGAAAATTTAATGAAAAAAGAGAAGGAAAATGTGCAACTGGTAAGCTACTTTTTCGGAATGTGACATAACCTATCTGCGTACTCCAATAAGTGAAACGTAATTTATGTAACACAAAACTTACTTAATATAAATATTCATTATAAAAGTAACTTCTTACATTTAAATGTTAATAATTACTAGTACTTGTTATTACCAAATCGATACACCTATAAATACGTACCTACAGAATTATGAAATATTGTTTTAAGGATGACGAAAAATTTCCATCAGCCAAAAATACTAGCATGGAGTCAAATATTAGTATTTCAAGGGACTCGAGCAATACATATGATAACTCAATGTTATCTGAAGATATATTAAAAAACAGTTCATGGAAAATTGGTCAATTAGCTTGGGCTCGAATGAGTATTTATCCATTCTGGCCATGTATGATTACACATGATCCAAGTGCCTTAATGACATTTCAAAAAGTTCAAAGTAAGAATAATTCCACATTTTAGTATTTATCTATAAATAATATTACTACTTTTAAAATGTATTTTATTTTTCAGGTATAGGTAAAGCTAAAACACATGTGATCCATGTTCATTTTTTTAACGACAATGGCAGGCATAGTTGGGTACCTGCACATCACATGATTCCGTTTAATGGAATTGAAGATTTTCGTAAACGAGCTAGTCTTGTTACTGATTTAATACGAAAAAAGGAGCCTAAATTTGCTGCAGCGCTGTGTGTTAAACCAAACATATTTGGAACATGGCAGAAGGCAGTTGCAGAAGCTATGGATGTGCTTTATGAACTTGACATGACTCCTTTGGAAAAATTCAAACCCCAACTAAAAGACTTGACAAACAAAGATGCAAAGCGCAATACTACTCGAAAGAGAAAACGAAAAGAAGAGACCCCTAAACCTGAAAAAAAGGTAATACGAAGTGAAATTATACATTACAAATTTATTTTTATATTTGCTTATAATAAAATACTTTCTTTTCAGATAAAAATAAATGATTCAAATAATGAATCCAAACCAACCATCAATGTAATTGATGGTGAAGTAGAAAGTAATTTAAATTTAGAAACTCCACCAGTTTCACCTCCAAATGAAGATGATTTAAGGACACAAACATTACAAAAACAAAAACGTATTACAAAAATGATTAATAAATTACAACCACCAGATTTTGAAGTATATTTTGAAAGAAATTTTGATACCATAAAAGAGCAACACTTGGATACAACAGATGAGCAGGTACGAGAATATTTATACGATGTTTGGGAAAACATGGCAGCTGAAGAAAAAATAAAATACCGTGCTACATATAGAATTGAAAACGATAGCTAATTAGAATTTCTAATGAACTGATTAAAATTCATAGATTAATTAGTTTAGATAGGAATTAATAATTTACATAAAATAAGGATTGTATAAAGACTTTTTAAATTTATATATTTGAAATAAGATTATATAATTATTAAATTTATAAATAATTGATCAACTTTTAGATCAATTTAAATGAATGTGTAAACTACTGATTTTAGAAAACTATTTTATAAGTTGCAGCATGCGAGAATTTTAATGTTAACGTGCAACTTACTAGTTAAATAATGTTTCTCAAGATTGTTGATAAGTATTTATATTTTACTACCGATTTGAATTATTAATATTTACTATTAGATTTCCTGTTTCAAAAATTAATAAGTAAATTTTAATATTTTTCTATTGCAAAAATCGCCTTAATAATATTGTCAATTAAGAATTTTATTACTATTGTTTCATATAAATATCAATACAAAACAAATTTATATAAAAACTTTTTAATAGCACAAAACTCCAAAAAAATTTTAAAGTGAATTTTTATAAGACTTTTATTTTTAAAGCTTTTGAATCAATAAATTTAAATCTTGCAAATAGTTTTACAAATCTACATCTAATTTTCTTAAATATATAGAAATAAATATTTTTTATTATTATGCATGTAATTTTGTCAATTAAAAAAATTGCAGTAAAACTATTAACAGAATTAAGTTTAACAACTAAAAATCTTTATTAAACTTGTACTTTGATTAAAGTTGATTACTAAAAATTTTTACATTAATACTGTTAAATAAAAAATATGTAAATCTTGTGTATTCATAATTCGTAGGAGAAATGTTTGTATTTATAAAAATGTACAATCATGTAAAATTAATTGTAACTACATCACATTTGTAAATATAAATGGTGAAATTATATGATTATATAAAATAAAATAGCGGTGTGAGCTTGTATGACACTTTCCTTCAGGTACTTATCCTTAATTTCATTTTAGTTTTGTATAAAATTTAAATTTATATAATTGCAAATCGAATGGTAACTAGTAAGTTGCAATCAAATAACTTAAAGAAAAAAAAAATACGAAGTAAATTCTTCAGAGCAATAACAGTTTTAACCATACTTTATACTTGTAATTAAACAAGTATAGGTAATCGTGAAAAGGATGTAAAAAGGTTTTGTAGCATTAGATTTTGATTTACTAATATTATTAGTCTTTTTTAAATTGTCATCTATACAGTAGAAAGGCTGTTTGAAATCAATTAGTTTGAAGTTGCACTAATGTAGAGATCTATAATTAGAATATTTTCAAAACTATGGAACAGTATAGCAGTCTTTTCTAACAATTTTACATCCCTTCAACACATGCTACTAATTTATGTAAGTTTAATTTAAAACAATATATTTCAGCATATCCTGTACTTTTGATTAAATTTAAAAAATTCTAATATACTTATTTTAAAAGTACTTTAAAATTATTATGCTTGAATGTCCATATTGTATTTAAAAAATTAAATTAACTAATAAAACTATTTTATTTACTCATACATTCCATTTACTGTTATAATAAATATATTATCATTTTACACAAACTTTTAATTGAAATGAGTAACATTTTCATATCTATCAAAAATACAGGTTATTTTGACTATTTTATAAGTGTTGCAATGCAAATAGTATTTGTGTTTATTGATGAAAAAATCTAGTTTACTATATATAATTATAAAAATGTCACTAATTCACATAACTTTAATGATTTTTACTGCTAATAGTGATATATCTGGTAAATGAATGAGAAGTATCAATCTGCATATGTGATAAAATAGATAACTATTAAAACTAAAGAAATATTTTCCTCAATTTCTAAAATTAAGTAAAAATTGAATTAATTTTCTACAAATTTTCTTACACACCTAGGGAGGAAAAGTATGAATGGTCTCAGATCGCATGTAAATTATTACCCGAGCCGAAGGCGAAGGCGATAAAAATGACTTTTTCAAACGTGATTGGTTGTACCTAAGCATTCTGTAGAATATTTAGACTGAGTTCTTGTATACAAAAAATATGATATATAAAAATTAAATTGAATAAATTATCAACTACTAAATTATTAAATTGTGATTTGTGTTCATTCAAAAACTACCATAAACGTTAAAATGATACGTATGCACAAAATAACAGAATTTTTATGTATAACACATTAAATAAATATTACAAGATTGGCAGTTAAATTGTCTTTTATTTCTTCTTAAAATTACTTCGAATCTTGTAAAATAAATAATCTTCAGATTTATCTTCAACGAGTACCAAGCGAAATGGTTATATAGGGAAGATCAAGAGAACAACAGTTTGTAAAGCAATAAAATAAAAAATCGACGTTTACTACGCGTTTATTAATCGTTAATATTATATTTATATATGTATATTTATATATATGCATGTGTAAATATATATATTTATATAAATATGTACGTATGTGTATATACATATACATATTACTTGTCCATATACATATATATGTACACATAAATTCATTTCAGTATAATATATATATATATACTTACAATTAAACGTTTCGTATGTATATATGAATCATTCGAGTTTTTTTTTTTTATAAGATACATACATGATTTTTCTATTTACAAGGCGCAACCGTCATCTGCAGCTAATCGTTTACGACAAAAGATTAGAGCGACTTTGAGCACCAACAACACGTCAGAATTTCGGCGGTATCTCTTTACAAGTGTACGTATGTGTATGTGTAGGTGTAAGTGTGTATTTTTTTATGCGTGTAAGCCTAATTTTGTTTGAGCTTAGCGAAATCGATCTCTGCATAGTTGAATCCCTCTTGAACGGGGGTAGGCGAAACCGGTGGCGCCCCGGCTATCTCAGGTAGATCGAGGCTCGCGTAGTGCAGAAGAGTAGCACCGGGCTGTAGCTTTTCGTAGCCTTCGCTGTCCAGGGGACTAGGTGTGGGTGTTGGGGTAGGCGTGGGTGTCGGTGTCGGGGTAGGTGTCGTGTCATCGAGGACCTTGGGCGAAGAGGATTTCGGCAGCTGTACAGGCTTGAAACCCGAGGGCGTGGGACTCGTTGTCGGAGATGCGGTCACGAGACGCGGCTTGGACACCGTCAAGTCCGACAGCTTTTTTGTTATAGGACTGAGCGGATGTGCCGGCTCCTGAGATAAAGCTATTGTGTTTGATATGAGACGTAGAGGCTCCTTTCCAGCGATGCTGTTAACGCTGGGAATCACGGGATTGCTGAGTTTTCCAGATAACACAAGTCTGTAAAACAAAGGGCTTATTAATTTTTAGTTGTAATAGAATATAGATAGTCTTTAGATGTAGTAATTTGATAAAAATTCTGTAGGCAAAATAATTTTCAGAGCAATGAAATACGCCATTTTATATATGCATTAAATTTCTGATAGATGAATAAATTGTAAATGAAATAATATATCTGATATCAACATAGTAATTTACAAAAAAAAAGATATACACCTTGTCGTTGAGTTAACAGATGCAAGGCTATCCGGATTATCATAGGACTTCTTCGAGGATGGGCAGCCGTCTACACCGGGCAAAGGACTCGGCGCCGAGATTTTCCTCGTAACGGGCAGTATGGTGCCACAGTCGTTCTTTGCGGAAGAGATATCCCCGACCGAGGAAGACTTTTCTGCGTCGGCCTGCGACGTGGTGAACGGTTTAACAGGTGACTGCGGACTGTTCAGCGAGAAGGGGAATATAGTGGCCGAGGAACCAGTGGGTGTGGCCCGCGGTGGCGAAGCCGGAGTACTCGCAAGACTCTCCGAAGTTGGACTGCCGTTGAGCGGTAGGAAGTTGGGAATTTTCGAAGACTTTCCAGCCGCCTGTATTGCGATCGGCAGAGAACACTTCTTCTTGCGATTGTTATTGTGATGCCTACGATGATTGCGACCTATTCCCATATTTATATAGTCCTGTTCTAGGCTGGGCTTAGCCTTAAATGACATCTCTACATAACCTTCCGGTGGTCGCCGTGGCTGCGGTAAGTCCATGGGGGCAGTTCGCGCACCACCAGGTGGTCCGTTCATTTCCATATAATCGTCTTGACACGGTGACGGCACTTGTTTTGGACTTATTCTAGAGTGAGACCAGTCCTCCAAAGGTCCATCCATCCTCATGTAAGGCGATTCCGCTTCTTCGACGGGTTTTAATAACGTCGATGCTTGCGTGATGACTGGTTTATGTGTAGAAACCATTACCAAAGAATGATTGTGATTATGGTTGTGATTGGCAGTGGCGATATTGTTGTTGTTATTGTTATTGTTACTGTTGTTATTCCGATTTATCTGTAAAAAACAAAGACAATGTAGAAAAATAATACCAAACTACCACTAAAATCATAGATTTTGAATAGTAATTATTTAACTATTAAATCGCTTGGTTTCCTCATATTGCATAACTGTTTATTTAGACCTTTCTAAGTATTATGTACGTCATTTAGCAATTAATTGTATAATTGATTAAGGAAATCCTTTTTTTTAACTAATAATCTTAATGAAGAATAAAAATAAACAATTTAAAATTAAAGGTAAGTTAATGGTTTGAAATTGAAGTAAAAAATAGACAAGATAAAATTGGTTAAATATTCAAATATTTTTTAAAACATATTAAATTTGCATTAAATTCTTCAAATTTATTATAGAAGCAATGAGAATGTATAAAGACTTGTCTTGCTTCAAGTTTCGAACAAGCATTGAAGAAGCCCTTTAACTATTATGCATTAAATAAATTTTAAGTTGATGAAGTTACAAAATTTCATAAATCTTAAAGGCCTATTTGAATATCTATTTAAATAATTGTCATACTCAAAAACCGTGCAATCACATCATGACTAATTTTCAATTTAAGCTGCTTTCTTGTTAAATTATTCACCATGTGTCACATTCTGAATTGTATATGCTAATGAATGTTTTTATAAAGTGTAAAGAATATTGCAATACTGGTATTTGTACACTTCTGCAGCATGATTCAGTTCTATCTAATCTTAAATCTATTATGACGAATAAAGTCACACTTAAATTTAGCATAAAATGATTTTTTAAATATTAATTCAAATGAACATTCATACCTAAAAATAGTATTCATATATATATAAATCAAATTGCGCAGTTTTTTTGAAAACTTACAAGTATTTTTGAAATTAGAAAATTACAATTAAAATATTGGACCGTAAATAAGAAATGGAAGGTTCAATAAAAATACATAGTGAATATTTTTATACAACTAACTATGTAAAAATGTACAATTTTATATAAAAATGAATCACGCTCAGCTAATTAATATAAGAGATGTATAAAAAAATTGAATCTACTAATCTTGCATATAATAGAATAAAGAGCATACCTTGGTTGGTCCATTCATGTCAACGTAGGGGGCAGTGGTAGATATTGGCGGCTGTCCAGGAGACATATCGACGTAGGAACTGGTATCGGTGGCAGTTGAATATGATTGCGATTGTGAGTATGAGGAAGGTGGAGATGAAAGTGTGACTGGAGCATTTGGCCTACTGAAATCCAGTTCCATAAGATCTTCCATTCGTTCGGAAGTGATAGAACAACCGGAATTGTGACCCCATGAACTTGATAAAAGAGGCGCCGAATTTGATTTGTTCGAGTGTGAACTCTCAATACCAGCGACTAGTGGTGCAGTAACAACATTGGCTAGCCTACCGATTTCAGGCCTTTTAGATCGACTTCCCACAGAAAAAGCACGAACTCTGCTCGATTCTTGTTGGGCAATATCCAGTCTGAAATAACACAAGCTGTGTACAAGTGAAAACAATTGCGAATTAAAATTTAGTTAAATACATGTTTAAACTTAGAATGCAATATATTAACATCAATATCTAAATAAATAATTTTCTACTTATACATATTTGAATGATGTGAAAAAGTAAATTTTGTCACATAATTCATAATGGGCATATTGTAATATTAAAAAAATATTCTAAAATTATTTTTTTATGCATAGTAATTTATCACTGAAAACCAATGTACATTTCTTCAGTGAATCTGTTTATTCAAAAACCTTTTAGCTTTCTAATCATTGACTATACATGCACAAAATTAAAGAAAAATAAAGAATTCCAATTAAATAAAAGCTCATTCATATTTCTGCATTATGCTTGCCACTTTCCAGGGTCAAGCCCAGTACTAAGATTTCTATCTTTTTAAAAACTATTTGTTAATCTTCAAATAGAAAAGTAATTAAAATAATTACAATAAATTACGTATCCTACCTATTTTTTCGATGCCTATTAGCCGGTTCCGGCCTCGAACCGACTGAGTATGCTCTGGTTGGCCTCGCCTGCAGATCTTCTCCAGGTGCTAGAAAACTAGTGACTTTGTCGAGGTGATACTCCGAGAAGCGCAAATCTGTACTAGGCGTGCCAGATGTGACAGAACAACTGCTCCCACCGTGCTGGGACATGTCGTCTGGAAAGTGACCATTGTGATTGTTGGCTGGATCCATGTCGACATAGCCATCGTCGCCTGCAGGCGCCATTGGCACGTAACCATCATGTAATGTATTACTCTCTTCAACAAGGGACGAGGCTCTTGAGTGTGAGTGTACACCGGTCGCCGGACTCATCGGCATGTAGGCCCCTCGACCAGGGCTGGAACTGCAGGGACTGTACATCTCGACGTAGGAACTCTGCTGTTAGCGGAATTAAGCAAAAGTTGTGACTGATTGCTGAATCGATTTCTGAATTTTTGTAAATTGAAAAACAAACACTGCGACATATATATAGTGCTTAATTTATATTTTATTTGATAAATTTTATCTATGCAGTATGTTACGAATTACTAAATATTGATCAATTTGTTTTTCTTTAAGTAAAGTTATATATTTATATCTGATTTACATAAATAAGTGCATACTAATTTAGACAATGTTGTATTTATATTTTAATAATATCAATTCAACCATTATCAAATCTTATAAGTGAATAAGTATTTACAAAGTTAGAGGCAAATATTTACATATTTATATTTTTGTTTAAAGCACAGTGCAGATAAGATAGTCAATTAATTTCTTTGCATTTCGATAATATATATATATAAAAAACTATATAACTATATTCTTGTTTAGAATCGAAGATACAATATTTAATAAAACAACCATAACAATGCATATTCATGTAAACATATAGGATTGAACGTTATATAATTATTACAAGTTAGATGAAAAAAATAATTTTTAATGTTTTTCCCAATACTTTCTCAGTCTGCAAATTGAGATATTATTTTTATTTTAATGTCGACTTTAAAGGAAAATTCTATTTATACGATACTTATTGTAATAATAAATTTAGATAACACTAATTAATACTTTTTTTTACGTTAATTGTAATATTTTGAAACCTAGAAACTTTTCGCAATCCGCAGTACAATAATGATTGCACAAATTCATTGATGCAATTGATAACTACCGGCATCAACAAGCTATTACATCATCTTGATTAGAATTGCGCGTACTACGTGTCACACATGCATGATGCATCACCAACACTCAATACAAAGACGTTGAAAGTTGTTATTGGAGTTTTTCACAGTACCGTAAACCATACCTGCGAAGGAGAGCAGGACTTGAAGTTAGGCGAGTACTTCTGCTGGTGTCCGGCAGACCAGGGCACGTAATCATCACCGTTCTCCTCCAGGATGACCGGCTCATCTGGCGTAAGCGAGTGGCCGTACTTGGACATGACTCCCTCTTCCAGAATATTTTCAGAGGCATCGTCCATCGACAGGGAGGAACCCGCCGAATCGGTGGAACACGCGCCCGAAGCCGGACTAATGGGCATAGAAGTAACCGGTGGCGAATAGGACAACACTCGGCTGTGCATTGAGTGAGGCCGCGGCATATGTGGCGCCAAATGAGCTGCTCGTACGTGCTGCTGCTGTTGCGACTGTTGTGGCTGCTGCTGCTGCGGTTGGGCAGTGACGACGGTGATGACGCTTCCTCCACCCGTGCCGATGGTGGTGATGGAGCCGGGGTGGCCCTCGCTGGTAGTCCGTGCCCGCGAGGGTAGACTGTCGCATCTGTCTCGCACTGCTGGCACGCCTGAAAACACGCCATAGTGAATGTTAGGTGAGTCGTTGAGTCGAGCTCTGTGAGCGATGGCAAGACTGAACCATCGTGCAGCGGGGTGCAGAAAATTTCTTTTCAAAGCCAATACCATTATCCCAGCGTATTAAATAAGTTTAGAGTTAGTAGTCAATTTTTTTCGATTCTTTTTTTGAGATTCTTTTTTCTTTTAGTATACACAGCGCATTGCACACTCAGAATAGATACATATAGATAGTAACTCATGTGCAGGCGCACCCGGATTGAGATTACTCAATTCTCTTCAAACAATGTTAATTAAAAAATAAAGAACAAGAAGATGCAATAATATACATGTACAACAATATACACTGAACTCGTTGCTTTTACTTTAGTTTTGCATAAAAGGTACATTGAGAAAAAGATATATTTGGAATGAACAGGTGCGTTGACTCTGAATACATAAATAGTCCTTGATTTGAATGTGTATTACAGATTGATAAATATGTTAATTACAAATATATGCTTTTTCCTTTTCAAAATACAATTATGGCTGCTAAGTTGCTGTCTCACTGCCTTGTTTGAACTTTTTAACAATGTGCAAGAGTGAAACAATTAAGGCTATAAACATTTTGAAAAACAAGTTGAGCGACTCAGTCAGATTGCACTGTTTTTATCTTTCATGTTAGTTTAGAGAAATATATGTAAAAACAGAAACACTTAAACATGAAATGATAAATACCAAATCTGTAAACATAAAAAAGTGAATAATTCAATAATCAACATACACAAGAATACAATCATTGGTCTAAAAAATTAAGTGATGCTTGACATGGGTGATGCCCAACCTGTTAAAAATAGCTGTTATTTTAAATTGATATATAATGTACATCATAAACATAATTTACATATAGTAGATAAAATTTATGAATATAAATAAATATATATGTACATATATAAATATATGTATATATTGCTGGACAATTAAAGTTAAAGCGAAACTTATTTAAAGTTAGAATGAACAGCATGAGTAGGCAGTAGCGATAAAGTAGGAAGTTTGTTATGAAAAATGAAAGCGAGCCACAAAAACTGTACAGAACCCAAAGAACTCTTGAGAAAGAAGATGGGAGAAAGGGATGTTCATTTACATCATGAATGTTAAATACACAAACACAAGTATATCTGTGTACACATATATTACTCGAGTTAAAGTGATCTCTTTATTAAATACACAAAAATAAATAAACAAAAAGCATAAACTTGTTGTCGCAGCATGCAAGCGACATGAATACAGCAGTGTCTGCGCAGGGATAGAACCCTCCGAAGAAGTATGGCAGATCATTGCAGGTCTACACTGCAAATTGAAAAAAATGCATGTATCATGTTAACCACTAAAATGTGTAATTTATTCGCTGGCAAAAAACATGGAGTTTGCTTTTTCTTTTTTTCAGCGTGGGGGTGTAAGGGAGCAAAAGTTCAACAAGAAATGTTTACGATGCGACAGCAAGAGAGATTCAGAGAGTGATAGAGAGAATACATACAGCGTAACACGGATTTTTTGGATGATTGCGTTTGATTGATAGCAACAGCGGCTAGGGGCAGCGACAGGGTTCTCTGATGGGATATTGTCGCGGTTGTGGTAGTGCTTGTTGTACTCGACGATGATGTTGTATTGGCATGAATGGATTGGGATTTATTGTTATTAATGGAAGGGATCGGATGACTTGCTACCGAATGTCGACGTCTATTCGTTACAGCAGCGCTGCTTTTAGTACAGGCGATTGTCCCCATGGTTCTGCTCTCTGTTACACCAACGGCAGCTGTAAATTTACACCACAGCCCTCATTCTCCCATTTTCTTTTAGTTTACACAGCCTCCTTAAAGTTTTTTAATACACTTAATAGGTAGAGCTATCCAAAGCCTTATAGCCTCTTAACGTTAAAACTCATCTGCCTCCCAAACAATTTCATCAGGAATATAAGCATTCTCTCTCTTCCCTGATCTCGAGTCATAATCACCAAGTAATTACTATTCTGATCGTATTCCAAAACACATTACATATACTGTTTTCAATATTCAATAATTACTGCAAATGAATAATGACTCGTTATACAAATATTGTATGTTTTTCATTGGTTCACTCTTCATGTTATTAATGATTAACTTGTAGCCTAATATGTTCATCAATAGCTAATATATAAAATGATCCAGCAATTTTCAAATCTACTAACAAGGTCAATCATCAGAAATGGATTAAAAACAAGAAAAAAAAAAAGGTAAAATAAAACAAAGGTTTAACATGAGCTAAGCAACCATTGTTCCAAAATTCCAGCAACCAAAATTTCTTTTAAAAATCAAAACTAGGTATGGCAATTAGCAAAGCACCTCAAAAGTATTTTCACATCTATTAGCTAGCATTGGAATGATAAATACTTTAATCTTACTTTTTAATCAAAATAAAGAAAAAATACCTACATAGGTTTTACTTTATTTCTCATAGTTTGCACTCCAATACTGAAGAGATCAAATAATTCCACGTAGACAGATATACGTGAAAAAAAATTAAAATATTATGTATCGACAAAAAAATATAACAGAAACATGTATTTCACTCTACGTGGACTATGCATTATATATTATTTAACATATTAACATTGAACTGATTTTCCTATTCAAATATAAGAACTTGCTCGAGCACGAGAGAAAGAGAATGAAAAAAAGCGTACAACTACTGTGACAGAACAGACCCGTATGTGTATTGGAAGTAGAGGTAGTCTGTGATTGACTACACTGTGAGGGGGCAGATGCAGTGACGTTCTGCTCCTGTAACGGTTCCACCTGCTCCTCGTGCATCCTCTGTTCCTCTGTAAAGCCCGCAACCCACGTGTGTTACTTACAAGCTCACTTTTTAACAATTTTTAAACTGTATTTTTTATGCCTTGTTTGGGGCAAGTGCAGATTGTTACTTTTTCTTAATATGAAATATGAATCTAAAGTAATTATTTTTTTCTACTGTTATGAAATTGATGATATAAAATCTAACTTAAATGATAAATTATTTGTTAAGACACTAAATTATACATTTAAGCAATTGTCACACAAAACTAATCCAAATATTACAATTTATTATGCAAATTTTAGAATATTTTTTAAAGATTATTTGTGATTCTGTAAGTCAGCAATATTTAACACAATAAGACAAACATCAATTAATAATTGTACACTGAATGCTGGTGACTCGCTACATTGTAATACAATGTAGCAAACAACTGCTACTAGGTAGTATTAAATAAGGAATTGAAAAGATTTTAATAAGAAACTTACCTAAGGGTGAAAAACTATGCAATTTCTGTGCAGTATGTCTTCTTTGAAGAACAGATATTGGTTTACTGGCCTCATTAGCTGAGGAACTACGCATCCTCTGCCGGGGGCCTTCATCTTTAGCAGCACTTGAATTAGTCATAGCATTATTTATGGCATGGTGCATGTTTTGTGCAATATTGTTATCTTCGACTTCCATCCAAAATTCACCACCGCCAGTTACAGCAGAACGTCCCACTTCCATGTAAAAGATGCGATCCATGCATCCAGACCGTCTTATGCAGCTTAACTAAGAGATGCAATAGAAACAATTGTTAGTATAAAAATTACATGACACGCTAAACAAAATACTCACAGAAAATTCAATGGAGTCTAATTTATCATCTGCTCCGAGCTTAACTAGGCTTAGAACACGGTCGGTAAGACATAGCCTATAAGGGCCATTGATGTTTTTTCGTTCCCCAAGTCCCTTCTTCTGCATCATGACTTGCCAAATGTGTTCTAAAGATACATAATTAAAACATATAGAGTAAGTACATACACGAAAGCTCAAATAATCAAGTATTTGAATGTATCAATGTACCGAATGTAGGCCGTGGTTGTTCCCCATCAGGTTGATCACCATTCTGGAGCAGCAGGAGTGCATTAAGCCACTCCTCTAGGTCTTTCTCGTTGTCCAGTACAAGGCAGAAACAGTCATCCTTGGTATATAGTGCGATGACATGTTTCTGCTTAGTGTCCCTGCGCTTGTTAATGTTGAAGCAGCTACGCACGGAGATGCTGCGTTTGGGTGGCTGCTTGTTTTCGTACTTCTTCTTGTTGTCGTAGTACTCGAGGCAGGCTGGATGTCCAAGAGCTTCTGCCCTCAGCACAAAGTACTTCTTCTTGAGGGTCTTGAGTTTCTTGAGGTGGGCTGCCAGAACGACTGCTCCGGGTGAGTGGGACGGCGCTGGGGAGGACATGTTATTGTTGTTGTTGTTGTTGGTGGTGGTGGTAGTCACACGGAGAGCCGCAGCCGCTCGGAGCAGCCTCGGGGACGAGAGCAGCGTGGTGGTGAAGGCCGTGTTCAGGTGAAGGCCCGGAGAGCCGCGGGCCTCGACAGCATGGCAGGTGCAAGCGACGGCGCGACGAGCACGTGTCGCGCGAGGGCTGTGCTTCTCTTCTTCCCTCCCTCTTACTCACTCGCTCGCTCTCTCTCTCTCTCTCCCTCTCAGGCTTCGACTCTCCCCCTATGCGTAAAGTCGTTGCTCCACTCGCTGTCTGCCTCGTACTCTCGTGTAAGTATATTCACTCAATTAGTCGTCTACGTCTGTCTCGCTCGCCGCGCCCTAGACAGCGCCCCGCGTGTGCGTCCCCGCGCGGCCGGCCAGCTTTGGGGGAGCGCCTCGACTCCTATGCCAGCATCCCGATGCTGCTGCTGTTGTTACTTTAGCTACTTTCTGCGGCCGCCGTTCCCTACGGCTCCGCGTGGTATTCTGCTGCTACTGCCACTACTACTATTACTACTGTGCTGCTGTTGCGCTGTTTTTCTCACCTTCTCGCGCCGCCACGGCTCATGGCCAGGAGTGCTCATGTGCGCAATAGGCACCGAGTTGACGGGCAAAACACACGGTACACACGGCTGCTGCCGCCGCAGATCGCATTCGCTGCTGCCTGACGGTAGGCGCCAGGCACTGCGGACACGTTGTCTCTCTCTCTCTCTCTCTCTCTCTTTCCTCTCTAGCGACTAGCACATAACCACGCACACGCGCGCACACACATGCGCGCGCACGCACGCACTATACACACGTTCGCTCCTTCGTCTACGTCTTGTTTTTTTCTCTATTTATTTGTCGAGTACGCAGACCACTGCTGCTGCTGCAGCTGCGACATCGACAGCCTCAACGAGGTGACGGGCCTTCCCGAGGAGAGCACACCGTCAGTCGTGGTGAAGCAAGTGCGCCGCGGCTACGACGACGAGGGTGCAGCGAGACGAAAGAGAGCTAGTGGGCGGGGTGGGGGAGGGGGTAAGGACGGGGGAGCTCACGCACGAGAGGCTGCGAGAGAGGTGCCTCTCGCAGGAGGCCAGGTGTTGGCTCCCTCGGGCTCTCTCGCTCGCACACGTTGAGACGATCCGATCGTCTGCACACACCGGATGTTGGTGAGACGAGCACGACTACAACCGTCCGGCTGCTGCGACTACTGCTGCACTCGCATGTACGTCGTGTACTCGTTGACGCGCACTAAAACTCCGTCTCTCTCTCTCTCTCTATCTTTCTCTCTCTCCGTCTCTTTCCTTCTCTCGTTCTTTCTGCAGACAGTCTCGAATTCTCGCTCTCTCTCGTGGCGGTTGACGAACCTGCTGCTGCTGTTACTGCTCTGCGTGCTGGACGAGCAGCGAGAGGGAGAGTATACGCACACGAGAGTAAATACACGGGATGGCCAGAGGACGGTTAAGCTCTAGCCGCGTTGAAAACTGCACTTAGCACTGCACGCACGCCCAACACTTCTTTCCATAAACACCAACTCACGCTGGCTCGCGAGTCGCGGCTGGCTTATGGCTTTGCGCACACTAAGCAATAAGACGACGGGCACTCGTGTCCATCTTGGAAAGGTCATGTGTGTGTACGGTAAGCTTCGCAGTTGTAAACAAGCTGTACGCAGGCGCTAACCACTCGAATGGCGGGTGGCGGCGGCGCGACGGGAGAGAGAACGAGCCGCGCGCCCGTCCGCTACTGATGGTGTGTGCGTGTCCGTGTGCGCCAAGTCGGCGGAGAGTTGAGAGTGTGCGACTTGCGTTACGCGACTCGATAGACCGCAGATCGGGCACAGCCACAACAGCGCACTGCAGTCTGCAAGGCAAGACGCGTCGCGTGCTGCTGCTCTGTTCCCAGCTCTTCTTTTCGTCGTCTTTTCTCCCACACAGCTCGCTCTCTCTCTCTCTCTCTCTCTCTCTCGCACTATGATCCCGTATAGGCTCTTATAGACGAGTGCGTCGCAAGAGATCCGTTTGGCTGCCGCTGCGCCGCACTCGCCAGATTGTTTTCATCGGACTGCTGCAGCGCACATGCAAGCTCTCATGCAGCGCAGAAGAGTGTGGCGGCAGCGCCGGCGATATCCAGTCCCTGCGATTCACACCTTGCGCGTATAAGTACTTGCGCTGCAGCGGCCAGCGCTCAACGACTCTCACGGCGATGATTGTAGCTGTGCGTCTGCATACCGCAAGCGAGTATACGTATAAGTAGACGATATATAGCGCTTGTTGTTGAATCGTACACACGCACGTCTAGGTATGTGTACATATATACATATATATAGTATGGCGTCAACGGTCAGCTCTTTGCGGGAAGGTTTAGCGCTCGTTCTATATATATATGTTGTTACATTCTCTTTCTCCCTCTTTCGCTGCGCTACTTCACTACCACGTGCCCCCCTACCTCTCGGCTTTGACTAATACGTGAACAGCAGCTTTCGGAGTTTTTGCCCGATCCATATATTGCGATTGCTAATCGTTTTGGCTTGTTTTCGCGTCTCTTTTATATTACTGTCTGTTGCGTATGTATGTATGTGTGTCGTATATAGACACAGCGTGTATTACCCAAATGGTTGAAATTTATTTATATGTGGAATAAGCGTCAATTATGTTTTTCAGGGCTTCCACTTGTTTACAGCGCTTTTAATGAGAACGTTTGCTCAACGAACTTCTATATTCGTTACTTTGCAGCTGGTTTGTTTTGCACGTTCAAAATATGTCGCTGATAACTCCACGATAAATACTACCAGGTACATGTTACGTATCTGTCAATATTGTTCGTTTGATTGCTACCATCGATCTATAATTGAAAATTTATAATCTTCAAAGAGATTGTTGCTGGAACGACTACCTAAAATGTTTTGAAACTTATGGCAGGCTGTTTATTTATAGTTATTTAATAATAAAAATTATCTATGATACATATATGTTTCTATAACGCATATTAAAATTTACTTTTTTTTCCCACTAACACTTCCTTTTATTAGGCAAAGAAAAGATGCCGAATTATCGAAAGTAGAAGTGTACAATTCTTTTTAGTTTTTTTTATATGGGTAGGGAGATAAAATTACGCAATATTCCGAATCCGTACGTAGGGGAGAGTGGGGCGGTATGGGCTTTTTTGTGGGGCTATATGAGTTAAGAATATTTTAAAAATAGTAAATTAATCCTAAAAATTGTAAAAACACCATGAAAGAGTTAATTAATCCCTCAAGTGTTTAATAATATAAGTTTTATAAGTCACAGAAATTGTTAACTATCATAAATAATAGACTTGAAAGAGTGCACTTTTCATATCGCCGAAAACCCATCTCGCCTCAGGTATGGAGCGCAATAGGGTTTCAATGTTAAATGAATGGGATACCATGGCAACCGTGCACTAAGAAACGGGATCCGAAGTCTATTCCTCATTGTTGTACTGAATTTTAATTTTATGAATCAATTATGGAATTTTACTGTTTCTTTTGGATTATATTGAGTTAATTACTTTATTAATTAATTATCTTTTAAAGGCTTAACAACGTTTAACATTGCGTTATTATTAAAAAAAAAAGGAATACCCATACAGCCCCACCTCAAATTACATGGGATTAAATGTACCATTTGACCCAGATATTGAAGCCTTAAAAGATTTTTATTTTCTATTCCGAAATAATTTAAAATGATGATTTTCTTTTTGCGTATTAACCTGCAACAGACTATTCTACAACGCTTAAACAATTACCAGCCTTAGAAGTAACATTGTTATTAAAATAATTACAAATGCCTATCTCGCCCCACGATCTGTATCGCCGCACTCTACCATATATAGATTATCATTTTCTAACGATAGACATTTAATTTTATAAAATACAACCTTCTTTCACTGACGGGAACACTAACAAAATGAAAAAATTGCGATTTCGGCATACTTTATATGATTAAAAAAGATTAGCCCTCTGATTTGACAGGAAATGAAGCTGACATGCGCTCTGCTCTTGCATAGAGCACTTTATACTCGAACATGCGCGAAGAGCGCACGCGGTCGCTCTCTGCTGTATTTTTCATCTTATTACTTTTGAACCCTTTATTTCTCCAACTTGAAAATTTAGATTTTTATAGCTTAAGACTTGTACTTTCGAATGGTAAAATTTATTAAAAAAAAAAAATGATATATTCTTTTTGGAATGGTCTGAACATTCAAATTGAATTTCCGACCAGAAAAAAGTATTTTAGTGTAAAATTAATGGCACCATTAGAAAGAGCAGGAAAAAATCTATCGATATAGGTACATGCTTTGTTTTTTTCTGACACACTCAACGAACTTTTACGCAAAAAATGCGCTTAAAAACTATCAAGGGCTTAAAAACTAATGAAATTGTCATGAACCCAATAATTCAGGTGTTTTGTCTTCTTTCATAAGAAATATTTGTTAACACTTAAATAATTTCTGGCAATTCCTCATGAAGTAAGAAAATTAGAGTACATTTTAATTAAGAATTCAAAATTTTAGAAAAGTTAAAAAAATGTATTTTATTTATTTATTTCAAGTTCATATAAATATATATGAGAAGATACTCAATTTACCATAACTTTATTATTAAGTTTTAACTATTTTTCATTAATAAAATAACATTGATAACTTTTATTACTTAAAAATGCATAACTCTCAATTCTAAGCTGTATGTACTATAATATGATCACTAATATAATATGAACACCATAATTTCTTTTTAAACTAAATACATAGGCGCAGCTCAGAATATTATTTAAAAAAAAATTAAAACAAAAATTCGTTTACTTTTACTTATTTAACTATCATTACTTTTTAACAAGAAGTTCTGTATGTAAAACATATTTCTAAAATTAAAGTTCAATTCTAGAACATAATTTAACGGTTGAATACATATTTTCTACGTTAATTTGGTAGTCTGTCGTCTTAGATATACAAAATAAAGATTATTTTATCACAATCTTCGATACTTAGCTATTCCCAATTAATGTTTTATTTATATTTTGACCTATATCTATTTTTGCAATTTATACTAAACGAAAATTGTAGCTACTTTTAAACGTTCTTAATATGACTTTTTGTAAATATTCCACGGTATAAAAAGTCGCATTAGTTAAAAAAAAAAAGAAAAAAAAAAGAAAGAAAAGGTCAATTACTTTGGAGATTAATGATATTGTAAGTCAACATCACATACCACATTTTAAAATGCCCAAAAATGAACATTTGAAAATATGTATCTAATAAATAAATAATTGTCATTAATTGGAAGGCTTACAAATAATACAAAAAATTATTCAAATCTTGACTTGGTTCAGCTTTGACACTTTGGCCAATTAAATATGCGAGTTTGTGCGCATATTGACATGGTGCTGGCACCCTAATAGTACCCGGCCAATTATAGTACAAGTGGCACAATTTGTAAGTAAATCTCTGTACATGGTCAGTCTTCATTTCTGCTCCGTCATAAAGTACAATATAATGCGTTGGAGTCACAGTACCTTGCTTAACCAACTGAGGTACAAGATAAAAGTCATATAAATAACGGCGTGTAATACAGCTGTCCACAATAGTACCTGGTGGAGGATTACCCAATTGCCCTTTCTGAAAGAATTATCATTGTCACGTATATCTGTTTAAGACTAATAAAACATAATTTTTTTAAGTATTAATATTTACCTTCTCAAATATACGCGTATTCACTCTTTTTTGTACAATAATAACAGTCAACTTAGGTGTATATGCTGGATCTATCATTGCACACGTATTTAAGAATTGTTTGACTTCATAATTTTTTACAGTATCTAATTGTCCATCGCCAACACCATCCCGATATATCACTATTTTGTCAGGATATTGATTATTTCTCTAAAAAAAATATACATACATGCAATAATATATTAAAATGAATAATTTTTTATACAATACATAATAAACAAACATACCTCACGATACACAGTAATTGCAGAAATTAGACACTGTTTCAGTAAATCTACCAATTCTTGGTGAGGACCTTGCATACAAACTCTACTGTGCCAAGTTGTCAGATTCTTATCTAAACTAGCAATAAAGGCTGCTACACTTCCTTTGGAAGCCGACCCTACACCTGCATGGTATACGTCAATACCACAAACCATAGCATTTGCCTGAAATTTAAAATGATTACATACAGATAAATGTAAAATTTAATAAATGCTAATTAACAGACATTAAAAACTTACAAATGGATTTTTTAATGCCCAAAGTGCACCTCCAAGCTTGCAATTGATTTGTAAAGCTATTTTTTCAGTCACACTTTTCAATTTATCTGGTTTAGATATAGTTTTTGAAATAATAACTTGAGAAGGTACAGGGTTCTCAACGCAACATATTCTAAAATTTTAAAATCAAATATAAATATTTTATAACAGACAAAAAGATATAATCGTCATAAAATGTATCAACTATCACATAACTTACATAAAGCATATTGTAATAATATATATTACAATACACTTTATGGAATTACTTTTAATTCAGTTAAAATATGTATATAAAACTTTTTTAAGTTTTCTAGTTATATTTAGATAATCAAAATAAATTGTATAGTACAAAAAATGTACTTATGAGAAATAGAAATTCTTAAAAATATACATTAACGTTAGATTTTGTTGTTGTAAATTTTAAGAATATTTCAAACATAAGACTGTAAAGACATTGAATTTTACTTTGAAGTTCCAATTATCTAGAAATTCTTTAACTTAAAAGGTATCACGTTATACTTTCGATATGTACCTCATAGTTATACAATTTCGAAACTGATTCGTAAATATCACAAATCATTATTTTGTTATCAAAAAACATCGATCTTTTTAAACAGTTAGAAATAATTAGTTAGCTTAATGCTCAGCTTACTAGTGATCAAAATATTCTTAACAACTGTTTTATATTCACTGAATAATACAATTTTATTTTACTTACTTTTTAACTGCTGAATATTTATCTTGCCTTAACGACGGGAATATTATAACAACCATATTCAGAGGATTTTTCAACAATTTTCTAAGTTCCCCAACATACGTTTCAGTACTATCGTCTCTAGTAAACACAAGTCTAGGAGATCCTATTTTAATTTTAACTTTTTCACAAACAACTTTGAAAGTTTCTAAGAAATCCTCGCAATTTCTTTTGTTGCGCTGGGTGCATACTATTGCCCAATCCATCATATTAGGCTAAATCATATTCAAAGACTGATTTAATAGAGCTTAGGAATTTTAAGAACTATTTATCCAATACTTACAGTCCTAAACACTGCGCTATTCGTAGCAGCTCGTCCCCAGTCAGCATTGGGCGATTTATTTTTATAATCGTTACCAAATGTAAGTTCTTCGGGATCCAGGACTCGACCCTTAAGATCGAGTGTATCGCTCTCCATTGTTAATCCCCAGTCAGATAAGATTTTTTTTGTTAGATCATTACCATTGACTTGCGAGATGAAATTTCTAATAACTTGCCTTCTTTGCTCTGGAGAAACTTTTGTTACTTGAGCGAGATCTTTTGTAATTCTAAAATCACTTCTTATGCTATCAGTGATCCCTGCTAAGAAGCATAGCTCAGGTATCAACGAGAATATCCTTTCAATTGTCTAAAAAATAAAATTAAAATAAAAATGGAGAAAGAAAAAAACTATATAAAATAATACTTTGCTTACCTCTCCAGTCGTTTTTTTTTCTTTTGATCGATGAACCAAAAGAGGTTGTTTTAAATCTTTAATTTCAATACCATAATGCTGTTTGTAATAATCAACTAATGTTATTTCTTGATCTCCTTTTTGAAATTTTTTCATTGGAGTGTTATCCCAATCAACGTCATCGACTTTGTATGTTCTGTTATTATAACGCGTCAGAACTGAAGTACCAATAATTTCATTCATCACAGCTTTTTTGAAATCATTACGATTTTTTTGAAACATATCAGTCCTAAAAATGTTAAATGTTATCGATCACGATTTTTCCAAAATATTTGTAGTACCTTATTAATTATATCTTACATCAAATCTCTAACAGTGTCTAATCGCATAACACGATGTGTTGCATCGAGGTTCAGTTTAAGGCCGCCTTCTAATTCATTTATTGCGGTTATATAACCAGGCCATACTTCGAGCCTATGTTGAGGAATATTATGAGCACATGTAGGATTGAAGTCATGCCTTCCAATTCGAACTAAAGTCAAAGCTCGCATAACTCGATTCATCAGTGTATTAAAGAAAGCAATATTTTCTTTCATAGCTTGTTTTTTTTTAAAAATTATAGTTAAGGTAATTATAGAGTTATCAAGCGGGTGAACAGATTCGTATTTCGTTCTCTAAAATCATAATTTAAGAAGTTACTTAAAAAATATAAATTAAAATTAAAATGAAATTCTTACCGGCTCTGCTAACTGTATTGGCAGATACAGAATTGCTCCATCAAATGTTTTCACATTACCCAGATCATTTAAATGCTGGTTTAGAAGCTTAAACCTTAAAGATCTAGAATCAATATCAGGAGTAAATTTGACCTCATACTGATACATGCCTTTATTTTCATCAATTTTCAAATTGATATAATTTGCAGTCAGAGGAATCCTAAAATTAAACAGATCTAATTAGTTTTAAAATAATTAAAGTAATATTTGTATAGATGGAAAATATAAATTATTAGTACGTTTTTCCTGATTCTCCTTGTCGTGAAACAATTTTGGATTCTGATTCTATGGAAGATTTAGTTTGATCCAACGATAATGATGATAGCTTTCCTATCACCCCAGATGTTTCACCAGACTGCTCTATAGATTGTTCTTCCGATGAATCTATCGCAGGCCTAAAAAAATAAATAGAAACATGAAAACTTTATTCTACAGGACTAAAATATGGATTTTAAAACTTATTTTATTACAACCAGTTTAGTTTCCAAAATCTAATTATGCTAGATAAATTTATGAATAAAAAGGATAAAATGAAAAATTTGAAATGTTATTAGAGTAAGAATTCAATTATATCTTATACAATGATTAAAAAAAAAATGAAAATATTTATAAAGTGACTATTTAGAAGCATACAATAACTTTAGACTGATTAAGTTAAGAATTTTTCTAAATGAAATTATTATGCATTATATTAATAGTCTCTACAAATTAGATAAAATTGAAGAGTAAAGGAGTGTAAATATAAATTATTTACAATTAACTTACCTTTTCTTCAAAATACTTAGTAAGGAACTACGACCTTGACCTGTTGATGTAGTTGTGGTTTGTGTAGATGTTACTGAAGCTGTCGTGGAAGCCAATGGTGATGTATTGGCAGAAGCAGATGATCGCAGTTTCTGTATAAGATTTCCTCGGCCTACACCACTAGAGGTAGCTGTAGTTACAGGAATTGTTGGCGTTTCCACTACCTTTCGTGGTGGTTCAGATAATTTTTGTTCCTCTTCTCGCAAACGTTCTTCTTCTTCTTTACGTTTTTTTTCCTCCTCTAGTTTCTTCCTTTTCATCATTTCCACCAGATTACCTCTGCCTGCCATTTTCTAAGAGTAAAAATTTATAAATTATTATATATTATAGATAAACATGATAAAATTATAAAAAATAAGCTATTAGTCCTTATAATTTAATAATAATTTCGTAATCAAAAATTACAAGGCTTATATTAAAATACACACTACTTTAATAAAAATAATGATTATTAAAAAATGTGCATTTTTACAAGTAAATAAAATAGGCTTCAAATAGACATTTTTAAAATGTAATAACAAATTTTATTTTGCTAACTACTTTTTACATAAGATTCCTAAATTTTTCTCTTTATTATACACTTATAGAATCATTTTAATGCAAGTTAAATGGAATTGATTCAAACAAAAAGAATAAAATTTTATTATTCAAAGACAAATAATCACAGCAGAAAATTGGAGTATTTTCAAAAGAATTCTCAACAAATTGAACCAAGGTTTTAAAACATTTAATACATAAATATTTATTTTTTTCATGTGTATCCTTAAAAGTGATGATTGATTTTAAAAGGTTAAACAATAAGAATAAATTATAAAGAAATAAATAATCAACAAACTAATTTTATAAATTGTATAATAGAAAAATAAATATTTAATTTATATTTCTGAACAAGTTATCTCAAAAGAGCACATATTTGTAAAGCCACAATGATATAATATTTCAACACTTTCCTTCATTATATTGTAAATGTTTTCCATCAAATTGATTTTTTTAATATTTATAATTATGTCTATATTGTAGTGCGTACTGTACAAAAGTGGATATTGCTCTAACTAAAACTATTTAATTATGTTTTAGTATTTTATGATACATAATATATTTGAATAACCCTCGGAGAACACACCTATTTTTTCTTTCATAGAGAACACTCTGTGCGAGTGCAATCAGTTAAAAAAACTTCCAGATGCCCTTAGAACATTGTCAAATTAATTGATATAAATAAAAAGAACTGTTATAATTTACATATTTAAAAAATTCACTAAAAAATATCGAGGTGTCAATTTGACCCTGTGTATTCTCTGTAGTAAGAAAACATCCATATTTAATAGTTTATTTGGAATTTTAGACACTGTTTATACAGTTTTTTATTGCTTTTATAGCATAAAATAAAAATATTTAATACCAGTAGCCACTATATATAAATGTAAATCTAAGAAATTAAAAAGCTATATTCAGATAAATTAAATTTTGTAAAATATGAAATTTATCAACTATTACAGTATAGTACTTCTAATATACTTTATTGATTATTTGTTATACTTTGAGACAAAAATTACATCCATTTATATTACCTTTATAAATACGTAATGAAATGACTTACATTTTTATTCTGAAAGTCATATTTTAATTTCTCAAGTTCATTATGTTAATTCAAGTTAATTCAACAACTTACTTCTTACAAAAAAAATTATTTTTGAGAAAGGAAATTCAAATTAATAATTTTCTCAAAAATTTAAATACAAAAAATAAGACCTGCTGCATAACTTTCAGTGCAATATTCGATTAACTAATGACAATGTATTTGTAGTAAAACAATGTAAATTTCGGTCTCCCTCTATGCGACCCTTTTCCGTTCGTATTCCTTAACACTACATTAACATAAAATTATTACTTAGACTGTTTTGATTTAATATAACCATAAACAATTGACAAAATCATTGGAAACTTTTTACAAATTAATTTTTATGGAATATGCGTATGATTAAGTTAGTTTTTCTTTCTTTAAAATTATGTGTAAGTAAATAATATATATAGGTATCAAACATGCCACCAATTCAATGTTACCAATGGTTTCTTTCGTATCCTTTTAGTTCGAGACTAAAGTACTTTTGTGAAACGATGATAAAAACAGACAAAAGATTTCCTTATTGGACACAAAAAAAAAATTGTACACGTGCTTAACCCGCCGGTATTTTCATGGAACATAATCCTTTTTTAAAAAAAAACCATACATCAAACCAACAAAGCAACAGTAAAATATGAAATAAAAAATGATTACCGATGATTTAATTGGCGATAGGCGATCCGAAGTACACGTATGTCAAAAATTATTTATGACTTTGTAGCCACAGGGAAACAAAGAAAAGAATTGCGATGTTTCTAGGACACGTTGACTCTTTCGTAGGCGTCGGCAGGCCTCAACTTTGTCCTATGCAGTGCCCGCCGAAAAAATGTGTGGTCTAATGTAGATATACCACAGTCAGGATATGCTGCAATAATGTTAGGACTTTTAATAAGTAGCGTAGTTCCTTATAGCTATAGGCCTGCCGAAGCGCGGCCACTGCACACTGAGCAAAAGGCCCTGTTTCACCGCGAAGCGTCAACGCAGGCGATGCTGCGCGTGCGCAACACTATATAGTCGCCTCACTGGCTCACTCCCTCTTACATAAAAAAACCCCCGGAGTACGTAATACGCGAAGGGCCGACGGGATCCGAAGCCAACCGAGTCTGAACTCAAGAAGATAAAATATCATGACTCAAACGACGAAAAGCGCCTAAGTAGGGGAGAATAGGACACCACTGGCAGAAAATATTTAAAATAGAATAAATAAAAGAGGAAATGGATATGAACATTCTTTTAAATATTCATACACTCTTTATTCCTTTAATAATCGAATACTGTAAAGTTTAAACCCGTTTGGGCACGCAGTATTTTTTTATCTCTTATAAAAGAAAACTGCCAATCGTGCCCCGCCGCCCCCGCCTATTCTATTAGGGGGGTAAAATTGGCAGATCAGCGGGGCACGTTTGTCGCGGTCTGGTGGATGTATTTAAGTTCAAGAAAGTTTATTTGTTTATTTTTTTATTTCCTAACCATTAAACTAACACTAATTAATATTCGCGAAATACCACTGCTTCGAAATGCGCGAAAGAGGTTATGACTGTTTGTTTTGATTTGACGTCCACAGCGACACCGTGCTCCTCACGCCAGACGTGCCCCGCTAAGTACTCTTTTTGTAGTTGATAATAACTTTTTTGTCTTTAATCGTGCAACGAAAAAAAAATGAACTTAAAGTTCGAGAGTTAAGCTTTTTAATGCACCCTTCATAATTATATATCAATATAAATTAATAACTTTAACGAACGACTGAAAACTACTTACCGTCGGCAAGACGGACCTCTAAATTTCAACCTTAATTTATATTAAAAAAATATTTTATTTCTATAAGTTTAAATGTATAAAAAGAAACGTTGTTGACAAAAGATCTAGTAATAAAAATAAAAATTCAAAAATATTTTTATTAAATAATAAAATTTCCACTGCCAAAGTGACCCTGCCAGCCAGGCATGCCCGCCTCTCCCCTACTTATAATGGAATTTGAAGTTTTTCCGAGTAAGTACCTACTATATACTTACCTAAAATATAGTCCTTGGTCAACAAAGGATTAAGTACTTTACTCAAATTATTTAGACCTTTAAATTCAGAATTACGATATTCGTTTAATATTCTTTTTTTGCGAATTATTTGATTGTTTTACATAGCATAACTATTCTGTTGCATGCAATTAGGAAATATTGAAATACAAATGTACTCTAAAGCACGATTATTTATTTTACATTAAATCAGCAATACCGCCCTGATCAATGTATACATATTTTAAAAAACTGACCTTGACGGTGCAGCGTCTATACTAACTATATGTAGCATACCTATACCTATATACATAATAAATTAAAAAAAACATTTTTCATGGAACTAATTTCGAATACCCTTATACTTATACGGTAACATCCAGCACAGTTGATTCACTTGAATTAAATAAAATAAAAGAAAAATAGTTTGGGCGTTCTATTTTGCAAAAGCAACATTTAAAAAAACTGCATACTATATGTATTGTTAAATAAAAAAAAGTATATAAATATTTTGAAAAATAGTTAATTTAACTTATTGTTATTTTAAGAAAATAAATAGGCGATTTTATTGTTTTACAAAAACTAAAAATATAAGATATAAAAGATTAAGTCAACTTCCGATTTTCGCGTATACCAAAAAAATGCTATTGAATGCAAAATTTGAACTCACTCCTTAAAACTATATTAGCCGAATAGTCATTGCCTTATCTAAACAATGCGTGTATTTTTCACTGGAAAACAAATTCATATTTTGCACACGTAGAGAATCAAATAGTGAACGTATTTACTCAACAATTTATCAAGAATTTAGTAAATATCACGATTATTATGAAACATCAATAAATAAATAAAGATTGAATTCCACATGAAAGTATTGAATATTTATAAACATTTGATGATTTTCTAGGAATCATAACATTCATAATACAAAATACAATATACAAGTTAAATAGTATGCGCACGTGCGTGCTTTATATATATGCTGAATAGTGATTTCGATAGGAGAGACCAGGGTGCAATTTATAATGCATACATGGTCGGGTTGCAGCAATAAGATATAGAATGCAGAATTTGGAATAGTCTTAAAAATATACTTTTCACCGGGTAGCAAAAAAATTTACTGACTAATTCGACTGAGTATTATGTATTTTATTATTCACTCAACCGAATTCGTATTTTTTCCACTCTTCGGCAAATGAGTACATATAAAGTTATTCAAAACTATCGAGAATGATTATTTTATTCCGCCGACCTGACAATATATTTAAATATACATATACTTAGTATGTTTTGATTTCGAAGAGTTTTATATTTTGAATTCAGAAAAATATGGTTTGAAAAGTCAAATGTTTGAAGCAATTTTTTTCTAATTAACTGTTTTCATTTGAAAGTACAATTCTTAAGCTACAAGTGGACTTGCTTTTATACGTGTATAACAATGTATACTTATACTTCTGGTGTTTTATACATAAAATTAGTTGTTCTATTACTAAAATAAATTTGTTTGTTAAAAATGAACTTTTTTATCAGATAATTTTCTTTTTTTTTTGTTTCTCTGATTTTCTTATTGTTAATAAGATTGAATTGGTTGTTTCACATTCATTTCCTTTCTTTTCAATCTTGTTTGTAGTCCCTTTATTTTGCTTAGATAATTCGAAAGTTTCTGATGCCAAAAACGATTTTAGCTCTAGCCTTTTGGTATCCGCCAATAGTTTGATACTATGAGTCGATTGTACAGTGAATGAAGAAAGCGAATTTCATTACTCCCACTTTCCAAGTGAAAAAAGTGACCACAGTTAAGATCGGATTAGAGCACTATATGTAACTCGAGAGAAAAGTGACGTTACAATTACTTTGCATTGGAATTTAATCAAGGACGCATCGAATCATCTGTTGATTCTCAAGATATTTTATAAAAAAAGTTAATGAAAATCGAAATAATACAGTATTTTAGTATATCTATTATCACTTTAAAATCATCATCTCATTATATAAAACTATTGATTCCATTGTATTTTCTTTTATCGCGTAAAAGAGGTAAACAGAAATACAAGTTTTAACGTACATGTTCTTGAGAAAAGTTCGTAAACAAAACGCTTTTAAATAGAAGCGTGGAGTTGTGTATATAATTAAATTCCCGCAAGGACGATTAATGTTATTATATTAAATTGTAGATCAATCTTATTCTATTATACTTATATTCTCAGGTCATGCCTTGTAGAAGTATTTTGCTAGAAAATTAAACTTCTTATAGTTTTTACAAATCTAAAAAATATAATTTATAGATGCACGCGAGTGAAGGTAAAGGACTTTTTGGATAGTAAATAAACATTTGAGTTATGTAATATTAATAAAATTTATTTTAATATTGATATAATATATCAGATGCCTTATGTCTGTATATTTCTAAAAATTATTTACATTGTTCACTTTCGTGTAAATTTTTTTTTTTTAAATAGAATTATCGTAATAAACTATAAAACGAATCAAATAACAATATTAATTCAAACGATCTATGTACGAAGCACAAGTGCTAGATGAAGACCGCCTTTGACAAGTTTATAGTAAATTGCAACACGAATGGCAAGAGAATATTTGAAGCCGTTTATATCTTACTTGTACGCGCGTCAAACTGCATCTTTGATTTACAAAACGTGTACAGTAATGGCACTTGGCGCACTGGCATACGTCTCGCAATATATAAATTCTGATCCGAGTCAGAAAATGGTTTCGTTCAGAGACATTCTAACATCAGGACTATCATTCGTACAGCATGACTTGAGCAATAACATACAATTTGAGAGAAAAAATGCCCGCGGAGAAGAATCTCCGGAGGCACTTATCGGTGTAAAATTTTCTGGTATTAAAAACTATCAACGAATAATCTTTCTTTTATTTGTTTCATGATTACGTAACTGATCGGTCACTGCTTGGTTCACAGCAATATGAGGCCCACAACTCATTATGGGCTCATTCCTTGATTCCTATTAAAAATTACTATACGCAGTAACATTATGCGCTCTGTAATACGCTTTATTGTAAAATTTATTAATTTGTTCCTACAAATAACCGACAGTAGCAAACAATAACATGGTCCCCAAAATCCCTCACTTCGAGATCTTCGACAAATAAATTATCAAAAATGAGGCGATCTTGGATCAATGTTTTAAGACATACCGCGAGTCTACAGGTTGTTGAACCTTATTCCAGAGGTCAACATTCGTCAATTATAAAAATATTATTTCTCCGTCCCGCGGATCCGCTGGAGACGAATACAAAAATACATATTTTAGAGAGCCATAAGGCTTTTCGTCAAATTCCCCGATGTTTAAAAGTCGTTGTCCCAGCCAGATATGTCGTCCGGCGGCGGTGGATCCGCATCCGGTGGATACTCGTCAAAATTAGTTGTGTCCATGGGACTCATGACTTTTGGCATTATTGGAGGCTCCAGCGTTCTCGCTTGCAAGCCTTCCCAATTGAATCCGTCGAACCACCTAAACAGAAATATTCGTTAAAACGCATCCTTTTCTTTTGTACAACAAGCAACATCAACAAGAGTCAGAGATCAGCTAAAGGTACTAACTTGTGCTTTTGAATCTCGCTGATGCCTCCTTTTTGGTAACCAAGACGTTCAGCTGGATTGTCTCTGGAAAATAATGCGCATCAAAATATCCATTAGTAAAATTCAATATTCGAATTCAACTCTAATGTGTAAACGCAATGAAAGGTTACCTGCACAATTTCTTTATTAGTACGGTAGCGTTACGCGTTATCGTCCTAGGAAATTCGATAGCGTCGATCCCCTTTAGAATAATGTTGTATGTTTTCATTGGATCAGCTCCGGTAAACGGAGGAGTTCCAGTGAGAAGTTCGAACATAAGCACACCGAGCGACCAGTAGTCAGCACTGATATCATGGCCTCTGTTAAGAATCACTTCTGGAGCTACGTATTCCGGAGTACCGCAGAAAGTCCACGTTTTCCTGCCATGATCGAGCCGCTTGGCGAATCCAAAGTCCACAAGTTTCACGTACCTAAAATTAAAATAAATCAATGTTTTTATAAATTAGCGATTCGAATTCCAGTTATTTAGGATCTATTAAATTATAAAATATAGATCTTGTCACAAAATGGCATTGTATTATTCAAAGCTTTGATGCGAAAAATATTAATTATTTGATAACAATGGATTTCTTTTACACGTAGACTAATTAATTTTCTAATCGAAAAAGTTAAACGTAATAATTATAAAAATATTTAAAAAATATAAAAAAAATGTGCGATTATATTGTAAAATTAATGTATAGTTATTTATGATGTTTGTTTATGATTATGTCGAATCAAAAATACACATTGGAAGTAAAAGAAAAAAAACATATATCTGATAATTTTAAGCGAAATCCTAGTTAATTGAAAAATACTAATTAAGGTCACAGCGGTGTGAGAAAATATGAGCCACTTGCTTGGGTATAAATAAAAATTTGGTGAGAGGAAATTTTCTGCCATCAGTAGCTTCTTAGTGAATAATGTAATAAATCATTTGAAATAATATAAATAACTTCTTTGAATTACCTACTTTATGCGGAAGTGACTTCGAAGTTTCATATTTAGTACATTTCTTAAAAATAATATGCTCGAAAAATTAGCTTAGCAAAGCAACGTGTACGTTGAACTAATTATATACAACTGGATTTCTTTTTTAACGCAGTTGACATCTTGAAAAATGAAGGTTCAGATTTTGAAAATAGACATATTATATTTACTTGCGCAAGACGAGAACAAAAAGGCGTGCGTTGACTCATCACTATATTTTCTTCTTTGTCAAAATATATAGATAATTTTTTACTTTATTCGCTTCGGGCTCCTAATTTCTTTTTTACTAAATTGGAAGAGTATTTTATTTTCGAACCTGTATTTTTATAATAAACGAACATTTATTTTTTATACTACGAAGCGTGACACATGCCTATCTCATCAAAATTCTTTGCGATAGCTTAAGCGTCGTTTATGGTAAGTGTATATATATGTATACAAATGGCATTCCTTCAACGACACTTGACCACAGCTCGCAGTGAAAATAAAAAAGAAGCTCTTACCCTTGGCTATCGAGAAGAAGATTTTCCGGCTTGAGATCCCTGTAGATGATGTTGCGCGAGTGAAGGTAATCGAAGGCCTCGACAACGCAGGCCGTGTAGAACCTCGTGGTCGAGTCGTCAAAGTGTCCCTTGTCCCTGAGCACCGTCCAGAGCTCGCCACCCAAACACGCCTCCATGAGCATGTACAGGTACTTGCGGTCCTTGAAGGTCTTGAACAGCTTGACGATGAAGTCGCAGTCCGCCTCGCCCATGATCCTCTTCTCGGACATGATGTGCTGCTGCTGCCGCGTCTCCACTATCTGGGCCTTCTTCATCTGCTTCAGGGCGAACGACCTCGAGTTGTCGCCGGCTATCTGCACGAGCTCCACACGGCCGAAGCCACCGACGCCGAGGGTCGCCAACGAGCGCAGATCTTGCAGACGCAGATCGCGGAACTCCTCGTTCAGCCTGTGCGAGTGCGCGTGCATGTCAAACGATCCGTTTTAATCAAAGTCGACCGTTGAGGAACGACGTGTGCCGCTGTACTCGGAGAGAGTGCAGCGACTTTGTGCAAATGGTACATTGAAAAATGAAAAGTCCTACGGTCAAGACGTGCTTTTTCATGTGCCTTTTTTTTTTACGAAAATTCAACGCATGCTATACAAACAGTCATTTACATTATCGTTCAACAATCCGAGAATCTTTGAGATGTGAAATCCAAGAGAATTAAGCGCTTTCAATTTTCGATTCTTCTTTTTAATGTAAAACGACGCTTTTAGATCAATGTTTAAGTTGTCTAAATTAATAAATTTATATTTGAATTTAAAAAACTAATGTATATTCAAAAAATTGGCATGAATCTTTTTATCGATCAATTTTAACGTGCTCTTTACAAAATAGTAGAGGATTTTATTCAAAGTATTCAACAAAATTACTTATTTTCGTCACTCATTTCGTACTGCAAGAAAAAGGTTCACGAATGTACTGATTTTAAGTATAAGAACGATATTAAAATGATTCATTAAAATTGTTCCACGAGAAAGACGTTTGAACATTTTTCAAGATAATACGAGTCGGTACTTTGCAGCTCTGTAAATGATACAATGCGTGCAAAATAGATGTATTTTCTTATAATATTTGTTTGGAAATTTACGTTACAGATTATATAGATTCTATACAATATCAAAACAACTTTGGTATATCAAAAGTGATTCGAAATATAGGAAGCCTAATCATTTTTTTCCACAATAATATTTCGCGCAATACAGGTTGAATAAACGAAAACAACGCGCGATTTAGCTAGAGGATCTCGGACTGTTAAGCGGCATCGTGCACTATATATATGATCCGTGCTCGAGAATCCAATCTCGTGAAACTTACGTTCTTGCGCTTCGATTACGCCCCCATCCTTTTAGTTAGGCATGAAACACAGTTAGGTAAGGTTAGGTAAGGATCGGAAAGTCAGTATATCGTATACGCAATAATCAGGATTTTTATTTCCCGCGAATACGCTTTATAGTATAGGCGAGAATTTCAAAACGTCGAGAGCTTCCTCTCTTTCTCCCTCTTCCCCTCACTCACCTTCTGCGTACGACTAGTTCATCCTTGTAGCGCATTCGGATCTCGTCCAGCGAGGATATGAGCTGATTGAACGTTTCTCGATCGATAACGAGACAGCTCACTCCATCCGGATCGTCCGCTATGATATTCGCCGTTCTGAGATCATCACTGTCAACACACGCACAATCAAAACACGTTAGAATCAATTGTTATACTTTGTGCGCGCGAAAGGAATGTGAGAAGAAGAAAAAAAATACCCTTGAAGAGCCTTTTCGCCGAAAAAGTCACCCTTGTTCAGTGACCTGATGTACTTTTCGTCCGTCGTGTCGGGCTGCTTTATCGTCACTCTCACCTGACCTCGGCTAATGATGAAGAACGTATCCCCCCTAGCCCCTTGTCTAACGATGTAGTCACCATTGTTGTAAAAAGTCTGCAAGCGGAGGAAGAAAATTGGATTACATGAGTCTACGATAAGTTTCCCCCGGTATATTATACATATATGTTATACAACGTAGCGAGAACTCGGACTTATTGTTTCTCTTTTGCGCGCGCGAAATAAAATAAATTACTTATAGATTTTTCGTTATCGCGGTAAATATTGCTTGTGACATCTTGAAATATCGATATTAGTAAAGCCGATATACGCAAGAGATTCGTTATCATAATATTCTATAAATAATTGATAATATGCAGCTCGGTTTATAATATTACCTCTTCCAGGACATCTGAGATTTTGATTAACGTTTCATCGGGCAAAGCTTTGAAAATTGGAACACTGAAAATAAAACACATCGATTAATGTTTATTCGATTATATATAGCATTCGTGAAATTGTTTACATAATGCTACTGTAAAATAAGCAATATAATCAGAGTTTACAGTGACCACACTCTAAACAATTCATAAATTTTCATTGAGATGTGAATTAACAAATCGCGGGTCATGTACAAGTCTATGACTTTCTGGTACTGTATGTTTCACTAATTCTATCATAACTTTTATATTACTCAACGCATATGGAAGCATGCGACACTAAAACTACTTTAACAGTAAAAAGTGGCTATAAAGGCTCTTTTTACTCGTTGTCAGCGACATCGACAGCTGGTAACTTGAACCGGTACTTTAAAAATCTCAATTTTTTATTGTTGAATAGTATTCATAAATTAAATACGTATAATTGGACGTTATTTAAAAACTGTTTTGAGTATAACAATTCAGTTTAGAAAAACGGTTATTACGGAATGACCCCTTCATTCCCTTCATTCAAAAATTATCCGTATACAATTAATCAAATTACTATATGGCCAGTTGAATAGAAATTCGTTAAACCATCCAAAAGTTAACTAAAATAAATACAAATTTCATCAATACTCATTTCATTATTAAAGGAAAATACCGAATTAATTTTGAATAGATCAATATTACATAAATTCCACATTCTACGAATCATGAACGTAGACAAATTAAATGTTCCCTCAGTTGCCTATTATATATCTTATTGAATAATTACAAGAGTTAAGTTCAAATAATTCGGCAATACTTGGATGTTTGCTATTTGATATAAAAAACTTATACATAAATATAACACCATTTAAATTATGAATAGGCTTAATAATATGCAAATTGGCAGTTTTGGAAATATTCTATGCTGAACAGATTATCAACTATTAATTAAATAATCATGGTATTGTGTCCAAATAATTGACGCAAACATCAAGTAAGGTAAAACTAATCTTTTATTATGCAATTGAATAGAGACTTATAATTATGAAAAGATCGGTGCTATACCTTAATCAAAGTTTCCTCCAAAACTATGCACTAAATTCACATGAAACTTTGCATAGATATTAGCAATGCATAAAGGAAGGAGGAACAACTATTCAAAATAGGATGAAAAAAAGAAATCTAAGAAAGAAAAATAATTAACCAATCATAAACAATACTTTATATCCACAACAATAAAATTTGTTTAGAAACAACACTGAACTCAAAATAATAAACAAATTACGGGAGCAAGCGCTTCTGTTGAACTCGCCACCTAGCGGATGAATTATGAATATAATATATATATACAATATATATATATCCTAACAATTGCATAAAGTGTACCCCAGCATTGACAACCAAAATATAACAAAGGATCCCGCACAAACCTTATAGAAATTGGATCTCGGTCAAAATTATTGAAAATGAGTCCCATTAAGTAAGGATTTATGGAATACTACATTTTCAGCTGATTTGGTCGACTCCATAAATCCATACTTAATGGGACTCGTAAGAACCATGATATGACCCACGATTAAGCAGACTGAAAATAGAGCATAATATAGTTTGTGACTTCCTGATTAAAAGTGCCAATGGCCACAAAGTCCAAAAATGGGTAGTTTTCGATATATTAAGGATTAAAAGATTTTATGCATATACACTGTGCAATATAAAATCAAATGTTTGACCCTCTGTATCTCGAAAACTGACCAATATTAGACTTTGTGCCTATGGAGACTTTTAATCAGGATATCATGAACTACATTATACTACATTTTAAGTGAATTTGACCGGGATCCAATTTCCATAAGGTTGGAGCAGGGTCATTTTTTAAAATAATATATTAAATATATAGCTACAAAAATTTTTTTAAATAATATTAATAAGTTTATAATTTTTTTTTAATGTTTTTAACCTCTAAAAATCTTTGATGAAATAGTTCTTGTATCTTATATGGTAATAAAACATATCCTTGAAATAAAAGAGCAAAAAAGAAATCCACCTAATTTAATCGGCAATGATCAGCTCTTGGATAACGAAACATTAATCAACAACACTCAATTCAAAATGCAAATATTTTTCTTATATTTGTTGAAGCAATTTTAAAGTCGCATTCAACAAAGCAAACAAATGGACGGTTACCTTTTCAAGAAATCCGTATACTCCGCCTGTCTCGATAGGCCAGTCCTCATCATGATAGTTTGGAAACATTGTCGATCTATCGCCCACAGCTGGCAGTCTGTCGCAGCAGTTATGGTCGCCGTTCTTTTGCAGTTGTAAAGTATAGCCAATTCGCCCAGCACCTTACCCGGCGCCAAGGTACTAAGGTATTTACCATCTCTCGACACTTCCACCTTTCCCTCTGCAATCAAACGAGTCCCACATTGTTAAGCGACAGCATTTTGACGTAAATAATTTAAAATTAAAAGGGGGACGAGGGCAAATTGAGAACAGTTACTGGATGTGACATTGTAATTAAGATCGACAACGCATTAGCTTTCCTCTGCCGGGAGATTTGCGACTCGGGAGAGTTCAATAGAGTGACAGTAATGGCAGACACGAGATATATTAAACGATGTTGCATATCGATGAAAAACAACGACGATGATTTCAATCGACTGGCGTAGAACCCGGTTTCATCTGATTTCTATCGTTGGCGCCTACTTATACACTCTTATGCTCATATGAATTTAGAATTTAATAGGTTATATGTATATATATAATTCTCATATGAAAATGTGACCTTCATATCAGCATTATGTGGAGCTTCCATTTTACTTTATTGTGAAATATTATTTCTATGCACGATTTTGTAATATAAAATGTTTGAGTTAAAATAGCGATTCATTAATTTTTAAATAACAAATTAAATTCTACATAGATAACTCACAAGTGTAAAATAAAACATCACTTCTTATTTTTCTACGAGATTAGGTACACTCAAAAAATAATTTGATAGAATGTTTCATATTTGCGTTACTTTGATCTCAATTTTTTACGTTTAATTTATTAACATATTACTAAAACTGTTATTGCCTTGATGCAATTTTTTGTTCTGATGAATGAAAAATGTATGGGTAATGCTTGCATTTTATAATATTTATCATTTAGATCACCTACCTAATGATTCTACTAAGACAAAGTGTATTGTTATGTTCTAGAACTTTATATATAAGTATAATATATATAATTCTAAAACAAAGGAAAGTTAAAAACTTTAAATTCACTTTAGTCCATAAATGAGGTATATTTTATAAACTTTATTTAGTTTTTTAATGCATTATTTATTTAAGCTCTCTATGAATGGCTTCGCAATGAGGGATAATCCAACTGCTGAATAAATTTTCAATTGGATTACTCTCATTCTCTAGTTCTATTTTTATTACAAGCTAATCCATCGAGGTTATGTATAGAATATTAAACTAATAGAAGCCTTGGTAGTACCTCTCCGCTTTTGTATATTTATTTAATGATTTTGAGAACACCATGAGAGCGTGGTTATAATGAATTGTTTTATTAATAGTTTATAACTTGACTTTTAAATTTATTATTGTACAATATTGAAGATTCATAAAAAATTTTGTTTAATTTCTTTATGGGCTATTTGGCTATTTGGCTCCATTAAATGCTTGAATATTATTAGAATAGGCATTTCATTGCGTCTTAAAAACATGAACTTTAGGTACTTCTTGATTACTTTTAATATTTTAAATTTCTTTCACATGAAGTAAAAATTGAAAATTTACAGAAATTATTTGTTCACTGCGTTTAAACAATTTAATTTTAATATTTCATATTATTATACGTTTGGTATTAAATAGATAGACACGACAACGCCTGAAAGATTAATTCAAAGTGTCGTTTTCAAAAAAAGCACTACAATTTTCGCACTAGGTATATTTTATCAACTTTCTAATATACTTAGTAAGCAGAGTGCAATTTGATCTGGAGACGATTTTTTTTCTACCGCGAGTCCACGAGACTGCCAAGAGTTGTATACGTTTCAAAGCTTCTGAAATAGATTTTATATAGACATTTTACGAGTAATAGTAAGTGGTCCATTAACAATGAAACACCATAATCGAAGTAGAGAAATATTCCTTTACGGCCAACGCAATACGCTCGGCCTCGGTCTCGGAGAAAGTAAATATACTGCAAGATTTAAGCGTTATTTTATAATTAAATTTATGATTAAGCGACTTGAATTTCTCTTTAATGACGAAGAAGGGTCCGCGCGACCAGAGCATAATGAAACAATTGGAATGGATCAAGATAGGCCTTGGCTTTCATATGAATCACCAACAGTATCTGAATAAAAAAAAATATCCTCATGGCTCTCTCGACGATGTTTCGTCCCAGTTTCCAAGTGTCTTTACGACTTTTTGACAGTATATACCCTTCGTATAACGAGCCGCGCTCAATTTATCACCGCACGCTTCCACAGTATAGCGATATTCGTGCGCGCGAGCGCGTGGCGCTGATGGTGCGGCCAAAGGGAACATTTTTCGCAACAGCCGCACACTGCGCCGAAGCTTGCAAAATATGCCCGCTAGATTGGTGCAAGCCGTTAGCGAATGCAACGTGGTCATGGCTGTGCACGTACGTTTATTCGTTATGTAAATGTTCAAATAAAGCAAGAAAAATTCAGGCGATTGGGTAATCCAGCTGCTGCTGCTGTACTTTTCTCTCTCTCTCTCTCTCTCTCTCTCTTTCTCTCTCTCGATACACAATAAATAATGTTACCACAGATTGCGCGCGGTAGAACAGCGGAGGAAAGTAGAGAAAATGCCGGAGGAGAGAGAAAAAAGTTATCTAATCGGAACAGTGTGTGTGGGTAATGAAAGTAATTGGCGGTTATTTAGGCGAGTTAATGGGGCGCACGCAGCGGATGTGTCGTAAATTGAAGATTCAAGATGCCGCTAGAATGAGCCACCGAGCCAGAACACACTGTACTCTTTCTCTCTCTCTCTCTCTTTCTCTCTATATCTCTTGTGAGCGCGCTGAGAGCATTCGTGCAGTGAAAACTATATGCTCGGGAGTTCACGTGCATATATATACATATACGCGCAGACGTGAACTCTCTCGAGTATACTGTAACGCGAGCTTTCGCCTCTACTCCGTGTCTTTTTTCTTTTTTTCATCAACTCGATCGAGATGACTTTTTTGTACCACTCGGCGCGTTTTTTTTTTGTACGCATACTTATACCGTTGTCCATCAGTCCCAACGCAGTCGGATCGATTAATTTCTGTCGGGTGCATGTGTGTAGTTGATGTATATGCTCGTACGGCTCGTCGCTGTTATTACGAGGAGTGACGAATCGATCAAATAATTAAAAATATTTCAGTGCGTGCCAAGACTTAAAGCAGTTCGTTTAATATCTGGCTTAGTAGCGATGAAGAATGTAATTCTATATCGTTGTAATAGTCTATACTGTAATAGTAATGCACGAGTAGCGTTGAAAAACTGTGGATTTATAATCTATCGTTAGCGCGAGGAAAGAAAAGTGCAGCTCCGTGATCGATGCGCCTGCAGGCGTATGAAATAGATTTGGTACATGAATTCTTTTGCTATTGAAATGATAAATACCTATAAAGTCTCTGAAATTTGTATCAATCATAAAAAGCTCTTTTTCACACGAGTAAACAAAAGTAATATTGTAACTATAGTGTTAGTACAATAGTGTAAATTTAAGATATAGATTATGTTTTTGTTAAACAATCTATATAACATAATGTTAATTTGGAATTTTTAATATAAGTATTTTATAAGTAAGCTTTCGATTTAATAATGTAATATTTGATATAATTATAAGAACCTAATGAGACGGATAAATCGATCAAGCATCTTTTTTTTCTTATTACGTTTAAAATTTAACCATGCTTTCTCCGATTAGCAAACCATTTATCACTTCAATAGTAATGATTACTTATTACAGTTAAAAGATTAATTTTTCAATGCATATTAAAAATGACTTACATTATTAAGAAATATTTCGATACTCGATAAGCATTCATTCTAAGTAAATGACTTATTAAATATTAAGACATATTCATTTCGTGATATTTGGATTTACTATATAATCAAGTGATAGTAGCTTGTTCACGCTTGAAACACAACAACGAAACTGTTTGTAAATTTGATCAACAAAAAATCGTGATGTAATTTATAAACAAATACTTGTTAACTCTCTCCGCACAAGCAACAATACGTGTTTATAAACTTTATTCATTTATAGTTTCCGCACTGAGCAAACTGAATTCGGAATTCATAACACGATAAAACCAAGAATATCATGCGATTCGAACGTTGATATACGAGTCAATAAACCTTGCACAACTGATACCGCGCAATAAAATAAATTAGTTTTTAAACGATTCTAGATATCTAAATCGATATACCGAAACAACAGCCAACATTCGCAACAGTGATCACACGTGTCACACAGCTACTCCGCTACTTTTTACCGCTTTACCCGTATACAAAAAAAAGAGAGACGCAACGATTACCAAGAAAGAAAAAAAATATCAAGTTTTTGGTTCCCATGCTCTTTTCCAGCTGGGCCACGTCCGAAAACGAGAAGATAAAAAAAAATGGGAGCTCGCGCACGCACACGCGTCGTTCATTGCGTGACAAACGGCATGCGCGCGAGTATATAAAGCTGCGAATAGTTTTAGCGCAGGCGAGTCCAGTTTTCTTGGAAAGCCACGCCGCTCGCGTATATATATATATACGTTGCGCAAGTGGCACCTCTTTTTTCGTTTGTTCGCGCGACTGGAGGAGAAAAGCGCCACGGCTATGTAGACTCGCTTGGAGAGAGAGAGACAGAGAGAATGGGTTAAGTATGTTGCAGCTAAGAGCGTTCACGCTTGCGGTAAGTCGAGACTACTCGGAAGATTTTGCGCGCTTCTTTACAAGCTCGCCGGATGCTTTGCTCGCTTTTTCCGTGGGCTTTTTCTTTTCTCGCGGTTTAGTAAATGCGGAGAGAAATTGACGCCGCTATCGCTTTTCTCGAGCGTTTTTATTTTAGGATTTCGCGGTCGCGAGAAAAGATTTACAGGTTCTTTCAACTTCTTTGTGGCTTGGAAATGGCACGGTTGGTTTTCGAGAGTAGTAAAGACACGAGATTAAGCGTGTGGTTGGGTGAAAATTTGATTTTTGAAACGATGAAAGATCGCACTCGATCGGTAAGCGGAAAATGTAAATTAATTATGGGATCAATTCTTATAGGAAACTATTCATTTTGGCGAATATCATTTTAATTAAAGGTTCGAAAGATTCGGCTTCGTTGTACTGTATAATCTGAAATTCGTTATTGATACTCTGTATTCAATTTTATTCATTTAACTATTTTAATTAATGAACTGATTTGCATGAATATTTTTTATACGCATAATTGAACAGTGACCTGAAAAGAAGGATCTCGTAGAATCCTAATGAAACATATTTATAATACAATGATAATGCGTTGGATTTCAAGAACTTTTGAAAATTCAACGTTTAGATTGTTATTCAGAGACGCAGAATTGATAAAATTATGCCAACAGGCGTAGATCGAGAAAAGAGATGCTAAAAAGTAACTGCATTAACCTGAGTCATTTACAAGTTGAATAAACTGAACATGCCACCTTGTAAATATTCTGGTGTCTTTTTAAAAACTGGTTGGGTTGTATATGTATATTTTGTGACTTGAACAATAGGAAATACCGTATGATACAATGTGTTCACACTCTGTACATTCTACCTGAATTTTAATTATTATTATTATGACTGGAAGCACTTTCGTTTAGATGGTAATATAATGGTTTGATGTTTAACTGCAGAAATTGATTGTGAAAATACCGAAAGTTAATTTAACCTTATACCGATAAAGAGAATCTGTGAGAATGATGTGGAAATATGTACTAAGATTAGTCCACAGTATTACATACTGTGACAAAGTAATATGTCAATGACACGCAATATTTTTGCTCTTTTTATTGTGACGAAACGATAGATCGGACAGGATACCGTGAACGAATCATTGTAACTTATGCAAGAAATTAAATGTTGGAAGAAAGTAATAATCACATTTTTGTATTGTAAATTGGTTCAATGCTCATAATATTTAAATTCATGCGAACAGTTGCAATAAGAAATCATTTCATACATAGAAATGCTACACATGGTATTTGATTTGCTAAAATTCATAATCAGCCTATCCAACAGGATGTCTTGACGATAAAAAACTACCACCATTTCTTTGAGCTGCGATCAATTGCCCCTACATATACATGTATGTGCCTGCAGGCGTACGTATAGCTCTCGTTCGATGTAAATGGAGCTATGGGAGTCCCGCAACTCTTACTTCCTGAGAACAAGCCGTGTCACCATCACTTGTAATATTAACCTAACTCGAGAAGAATGAAAGGAAGACAATCGTGTACTTTCGTGAGGGAGCGCATCCCATGTATGAAGGAATATGGGTCTGCTGTATTCGTCTATCATCTGAATGAGAACAATGCAGTTTTATCGTGTCAGAATTATCATTGTTCAAAAATTGCATATGTGTAAAGATGAAATGATCATATTGCGTGGTAGTGAAAAAGAGAGGATTACTGCAGCTATTATAAATGCATTCAAATTTGATGTTTCACTTGTGATTGAAGAGTTTTAACTTATTGTTTTATGTCAGACACTTTTCGATGTCGATGCCTCGATAAAAATGATTAAGCACAAGCAACGAGCATCGATCGATGTCGAGATCGATGTTGATTCTATACCTATAAGAAAGAATGAAAAACTAACAAAGGAAGTATGTGTAAAACTTGGATATAAAAATAGATATATTTTTAGGACTGTAACTCTGCTTCCTCGACACTGAATTTTCTCTCTCTCTCTATCTCTCGACAGAAAGTGCAAAGCACTTTAAAACAAAAATACAAAAACAAAAAAACAAAAGAGTTCGTTCACAGCCCATTAATCCTTCTGAAAGCATTTGGCGAAAAACGCTATTCTGTTTGCAAGACGCTGTATAAGAATGAGTGTAGCGAATACTCGCGCGGGAGTGTATATAGAGAGGGGCATCGGCGAGGTTAGTTTCCGGAGAAAGTTGTTGTTTCAGGCATTGCTTTTACCGAATGGGGTTTTGACGAGGTATATGGGCGCGCGCGCGAACCGTGTGTATATATATTTATATATATTCGGAAGTCGAATTGCAAACGCGCGTCGAGGCGAGTAAGAATGTGGCAACATCCTTGATCCATGTCGATGGCGGCGCGGCGCGGCACTTTTCCTGGACTGACCCTGAACTGAATTCATTCCCAACTTCGTATAGCCGTTCATTAGCATTTTAAACAATTAAACTGTCCTCCGTATATGCGGCCAGTGCTACGGTGTGTGTCGCTTCCTCGCATTATCGTGATGAGACGACTTTACATATTAATACAGTTTATCATTTGTGAAATCTGATGAGACTTCCTATAGAATGATACGTTTTCTTTTTTCATTTTGTGATTGTATTGCTAGTTTTCCTTTACTAGTATAGGTTATTATTTAATTAACGTACAATATTTAGACTGTTGTTAATAAAGATTTTTGCAACCAGCGTTAATCAAAATAACTAATACATATTCCAAGTTAACAAGCGATGAGCCGTTTCTAGAAAGTTGTTGGCACTGTTGCGGCCAGTATTACCTCTTTTCATTTTGCTTTAATGTGATAAGATTAATTAATGCTTGTTAGTCGGATGGATTATGGTCCTCATTTTTCACAGAAACACGTTTTCTTGAAGACAAGCCAACGCAAATGCAATAGCGAATTGCAAGTGCAATAAAGGAAATAATGAAATAGCTAAAATTAGTATAATCCGAAAATGCTTATTTCAAGTGATTCAGCATTTATTTATGTTTACACAGAAATAAGATTTACCTATATTGATAGACAACATATTGATTTTATTTTTATTAAAACCACTACATTTAATGACTTTAGGTTGTAAAATTCAGTAACTGAAAGATTTAAAATTAATCGAAATGAGACCGTAAACCGAAAGGCAAATAAAAAAATTTCTCACTATTTGTATTAATATTTGTATTAGTTTACCTATAGTTTTCGAACGTTATAGTAAAGAACAAAATTTAATATTATAAAGATGCAGAAATTTAACTGAAAGAAGTATGAATCACTGACCATTGCATACGAATTAATAAAAATTATCTTGCGCAATGCACAAATATATATAATTTTATTTTCATTGGGTTGGGTAAGGCCAAAGCAATTTTTTAGACAATTATTTTTGCAGAGAATATGTATTTCTAATTGTACTGTATTTTTCTCTCTTTTAAATTGAACAATATTTGAGAAGTTATTGTGAATTATAGTCTAACGTTATTGCCACAGTATTTTTCGCTGGGAAATGATAATAACACCATTTGTAATCTCTTTTTTTCTACTTTCAAGGTAAACGAAAAACACCAAAAGATTAGAGAAAATAAATTATCTTATATCATGCAGTGTAACAATATATTAAATTATCCAATAATTCTATAATTTTATATTTTTTATCTATCATAAATTGTGAGATATTCAATTAGTAGATCATAAATAAGTTATAATAAACAAACAGGACATGTAAATAGCGTTGCGAAAAATAGAATATTTTCTCTCATTTGAAACTCTTACGAAATTAAAATAACTAAAAGGAAAGTTACAGTGAATATTATGTTTTCAGTAATGGTTTATTCATACTATAACTGAAGTGTGTCACTTCTTTTATGTCTGCAACGAGTCCTGAAAAATTCGCGCATTACCGACAATTTGCTGCGGGAAGTAATTGAGAGACTCTCTTCGGTCAAGTGGAGGAGAAAGTATGCGTTAAAATAAAATTTAAACAATGTTTAGGTATATATCTTGTAACTTATGTATAACTTAATTACTTCATGAATGATTCAATTAATTTCTTGTGTTAAATTAAGAAATAATTAATTCGTACGTATTAATTGTCACTTTTTTTGTGATTTACGAAATACGTGTATGTAGTATTCAATATTAAAAGTGTAAAATATAACTTTTAAGAAAATTGTTAGAATTTAAACATACAAGCGGATATTATATGTGCAAACATTAGTATCCAAAGCGACAATAGTTAAACTTACTAAATTATATCTCTATGTTTAATCAATTTAATTCAAATCAGACGCGATAATCTTTTCAAGGGGATTTAATTAAAAAACAGATGTGTACATTCTAATGATTTTCAAAGTGTTTGCATAAGGTATATATAACATTTATAAGCATGTAATCTTCGTGAATTATCTCGATAAAAGAATTCCATATTAAGAAAATTCAGAAAAATACTTCGAAAACCTTCTCCCAATTGTATTGTAATGAAACATACAAAATTAACAAAAAAAAAATCATATGCGATTGAATGTCTATTTATAACTTTTTATCATTTCTTACAGAATTCATCTGCAATCTTCTATTTTAAAACCTTTTCAAACTTAACTAGTCTTAAATTTATGAACTCTAAAAGTCTGCCAATTCTCCTAATCGCACTTTTGTCGTGAACCATCTCTGAGCTTTTTCAAAACGACTCACCCAACATATTGAATCATCTGAATGCAACCCACGCAACATCCATATTCGTAGAAGTTTTAAATCTCTCTCCCCCTCTCTCTCTCTTCTTTCTCGCGAAATACAATCTCGAATCTATTCTAAATCGTTATCTCCAGCTTTATCCATCTTATTATTCGCAAGCATACGCTCTTATCGAAAGTATCTGTTCACCGCTAAGCAACTGGTCCCCATGGAGCCCCGTTCACTTTTATACGATATGCCATCTATAAAAGATATATATATATGTATATATATATCAAGCGCTTATGACCCGTCAACATATCAGAACAAAGACTCGATGCCACGCATTCAAGGCATTGTGTACCTTGTTCTCTGCTCCTACGGCTTATGGCTCGTTCGACATGCCATCCATCCTGTAATTTCTCTACATTTTTTTATTATTCCATTGCCTCACCGCGTGCACTCATGCCCTGAATGCTTCTTCGGCTTTTACAAAATATATCGTAGTCGATAATTTCATTCGGCTTGTACAAGCTAGGCATCTCTTATACATGCTCAAAGACTTTTCGCGCACACCGATACTTGTTTCAGCAACAACTGCTTCGTATCGTTGCATTATCGCGTTTCGAATAGATCGACTACAGCATATTACATAGAAATATCTATTGAATGAATAATATTTTTCAAATATAGCACAGCTCAGTTTGATTTGAATCGTTTGCGCGTAATATAAGTGAAGTATAGTTATCGAAAGTAAGTCCGCCTATCGTTTGTACTAATCATATGTACGGTAGCTGTGTAAATAAAGCAAAGAAACGGCAGGCAGCGCGGCGTGCAAATACCAATTATGACGGGACTATACACAGGAAGCTAAACTACAATTCCAGAACAAACGTCTGCGCTCGGCCAAGGAGATCGCACTCTCTGTCTGGTCTTACGATTCTCTCGAGAACATAACGGTGATGTGCTTTTTTGTGCGTGTCACAACTGCGCACAGACACACGCATGCACGTGCTCACACTCGCGCAGTCAACAGTCTCCTCTCCCACACGCATATCTAATGTAGTAAGAATTTCAAACACGTGGGGACGTACATCGGGGCTATTTATCAATTCCTCCCACAAGCCGTACTCGCAGCTCTATATGCAATGACGAGTGTAGTGACATCTTTGCGAGGATCGACAATAACCCGCTCATCTAATGTGGGTCTTACTGTGGATTTATTCGTACCCAAAGAAGAATAGACTGATCTCGGGTGTACGTGTAAGGGGAGGCCGCAGGTATTTTTCGGCTCTGCACGCGCAGGAAGTAAAAATTTGCTCGACGAATGGTAAGGCTTCGATTCGGCAGACGATCGAGCAGCTGCAAACTACTTATACACACACACGCACATATATATACCTGCTCTACAGGTTAGAAAGGATCGTGCATGCACGTGTGTGCGTGAATGTAGCATGTGGCAGTAGATGAAATTTCGCTCGAGGAAGATCATCGGAGCTTACGCGCTCCATGCCTTTCCAATAAATTCCAAAGGGGAAAAAGAGCGTGTGTGCGTGTGTGTGTCCCGACACAGAGCGAAGTGCATCGGTAATGTGTACCTGCGTTCATTTAATGCTTCTTACACTAAGCGAGTAATTGTCGTAGTTGCACGGGACTCCGAGAGAAAACCTGGTTGTGTGGAATCCCACTAATTTCCTTTTCCGTCCTCGGTTAATGACCCATTGTCATGCCCGAGCTAGAGCACACGACTTCTTGGTGCCTAGCGCGATCACTACAGATATATATATATATAAACTCCTACACGCGCACCATGTAAAAAGCGAGTAGTTCGCGGTGTGCAGTGGTCAATGTGCCGGTCTGGCTCATAAAAGTGGCTCTTAAAGACTCACACACACACACAGACACACACACACAACTTTCAAAATCAGTAAAGGAAACTCGTCAAGCTGTCCAGCGACATTTATATATAGAGACAGCCGCAGAGCTGATGAAAAAAAGAAGAAGAAGAAGAAGCCACAGCATCGGCAGCGAAGACCAAGTGTTCCGAGTCATTGGGCACACGAGAGAGAGAAAAAGTTTCGCGAGCCGAGCGCAAGGAAGATCTGAATGTACATAGGAGCGAGGCGCGTGGGAGTGTACAATATATAGGAGTTAGGGCTAGCCGCGAGAGATGACAGTATTATACCTGGCCGAATCTGTCGTCTGCGGATCGGTTGCGGTGCCCCGGTACGCCGGCGCCTCGCGTACGTGTGTACCGGCACGATGAGCCTTGGCCTAGGTATGAGAAAGCCAGCCTTGCTCTGCTGCTGCTGCTGTTGCTGCTGGTCCGAGCAGTCCTGCAAATACTGCTGCTGCTGCTGCTGCTGCTGCTGCTGCGGTTGCTGTTGATGCCCGTTGGGTGTTGTCCTCTGGCGTAGATCCTCGGTGGAGTCATCGTCGTCGTCTTCGTCGTCGTCCTCGGCATCGTCGTCCTCGTCCTCGTCGTCGTCGTCGTCGTCGCTGTCGTCGGTGGCGGTACCACTGGGACTGGCGGTCGAGAGGAGATCGTCGCTGGATCTGGCTCTAGGCCTGGTCTGGCCAGCCCAGTTGAGGCCGCACTCGCGCCAGCTCGCCTCGTAGAGTAGCTCCATGGCGCGGCCGCGACTCGCCTCCGGGTCGGCCAGGAGCTCCGGGTCCTCGAGGACGGCCCGACCCGGGTAGCCGCGCACCTTCATCTTCCGCAACTACACCCGCGCACTGACAACTCTCTCTTACAACTCTGCTTTTCGCTCTTCCCCCCTCTCTCTCTCTCTCTCTCTCTCTCTCCCTCTCTCTCTCTCTTTCTCTATCAGTTGGGAACTCGGGCGCTCGGTGATTTCGAAGCGGATGTGTAATAGAGTCTACGAGCCGCACATGACGATGACGAGGATCCTCCGGGTCGCGGAGGCCTGGAGCTGCACTGCACACGCGCGCGCGCGCACCGCACACATTGGCGAGGCCTGTACGTCGACTGGACGCGCCGAGGGCAACGAGACTGACTGCTGCTGCTCGGCGAGGACGGGAGAGCGCGCGAGGCCTGCTGCTGTTGCTGCTGTTGCTGTTGCTGCTGCTGCTGTTGAACAGTGGTGCCCGCGGCGGTTCTCCGTGTGTTTCTCCCCTCCTCGCTCCGGTCGCTCTCTGTCCCTCTCTCGCTGACTGTCTTTCTCTCTCGTGCGCGCACGTTTCCACATCCGCAAGAGAGTCCGTGCCGAGGAGAAAGGCCAGGGGTTCTCAACTCGGGCCGTATACATATATACGCTAGGCTCCGTTTCGCGAATCTATAAGCCGCGTGCCGCGTGCCGCGAGTCACCGAGCGACTGTCGGGCGGCTCGGCTCGGCTCTCTCTCTCTCTCTCTCTCTTGCACACACACACACGCGCACACACACACGCGCACACACTCGCTCCTATCCCGGAATTTCCATTTTCCAGCCAAGGTCGACGCGCGCGCCGTGCTGCAGCTCCTCGACGACGGATATTTCGCCCAAACCTTTGTTCGCTACTGCTCTCGCTCTCCTCTGCAGTGAGCTGCTGCCTCTCCCCCGTGTCTTGAAGGAAAGCATACAAAAGAGAGGGACTTTTGTTCGAGCTGCTTCGCGCAAGAACGAGAGAGAGAGAGAGAGAGAGAGATGAGCGCACCTTGCCGATACTTTTGCTCCACCACCTCTCACCTCTTTAACTTATGAACGTGTATATATATATATATATATATGTGTGTATACCTTTCGCCTTTCGCACAGAGCAGCTCTTTGGCCGCCCGTCCGCGAGTGAAGTGCACGTTGGAGGTGCAAGGGCGCGCGTGAACCTCGATAACTCGTGAATTCCGAGGTGCAGCACCAGCTGTCACCTCTTGGTGCACCTCCTCGATCTGCGGGCTATACGTATACAAGGCACGTCTTCTTACAACGTCTATACCTCGGGCGCAGGTCGTTGCAATATCGCGCGGTTACGTTGTCGCGTTAAGTAAGCGCGTCGTTCGCCGGCGGGCTTTTTTTTTCTTTTTTTTTTTTGGTTTTGGAAAAAAGTTAAAAGAAACTCGATGAGATTTTTTGTTACGAGGTTCGTTCACTCGCTCGCAGTGTGGCCTGTTGGTGCAATGCTGCATAGCTTTTGCAGTTGCAAATAGTTGGTTTGTGTGATTGGACCGAACGGTTCCGAAATTGATTCATCACCGAAACGGAGTTCATTATGCACACGAACAATTATAGAATATTGTTCTTCTTTTATTATGTTGCAACATATTTTTTAGCGCGTTACGTGAAAAGAAAAAAACTTTCTTGCGGACATGTAAGATGACGACTTGCAATTATTATTGAATAGCATCGCTATTATAATTTTTTTTTATTATTTTGAACCACAAAGAGAAAGTTGATTTACAGGGTGAAATAATACGTAATTATTCGAAGACCAATGACTGTAACCGTTACCCACGCTTCCTACAATATAAGCCAGGCTTCCTTAACGATTCTGATTACGCGAGCAATTTTGTTAAATCTTTCTATATAGACTGCTAAAAATGCAGTTAAAAATAACTATCTGAGTCATTACATGTTCGGTATACTTGTATCTATGCTTTATACTTTCTACTTGCATGCGTTTCCATTAATTATTTCTAGTTATTAATGTAGCAGTTTGATTAGACGATCATCTTTTAAAATTGATATTTTCGAAAATTTGCGGAGCATATTGCCTTGAGAATGAATTGCGCTTAAAGGATCCTGAATACATATCCCCTCGAAATTCGATCGATATTTAACTTTCTCTTTCGGTCGACCTTCTCAACGCTATTGCATATATCCCCTTGTCCTGTATCCTATTGTGAGCACACTACACAAAGCAAATGATTTCTGAATTTTAAATGTAGCCATATTACACGTGTATAACTTTTTATAACAAAAGGAGAAAACGAATATATATATATATATAGATATCCAGAGAATCTTTTTATAATGAATAAAAATATTTCATTATACGTAAGAAAAATGGTTAAATTAAAAAAAAAACATACGTTAATAATCTGATGAATATTGGTTTGATATCTTCTGCACGATTTTAAATAAGTGTACTTCTAGCAAAATTTATTGTACACGATAAGAAATTAATAATATTGTTTATTTAACATAACATTTAAACGTAACTTCGAATAAAATTTTATGTTAAAACCGGTTAGTGACAAAACTTTTTGCTGCGGTACTGAAGCTACTTAAGTTCTTGCAATAAGTTTTCATTTAACATTGACAACACGTAAGTAAATCGTTTAGATATGATTATCTGAGAGGTCACTGTACCATATAATCATTTTTTATATATGCCAACTTGGCAAAATACTACGTGTTATAGAAAACGTTTCTATTGTATTAAGAAAATTATTGCTATGTGATAAAGTTCAAGTAATTGGACAAAATCAAGAACCTGATAATCGATAAATTTTTCTACATGAAAAAGTTTGATTTGCGATTCCTGATTTTAACGCAGCTTGAAATTGCATCACAGTTTGCTACAAACAGGACGTTACGTACCTATACTTATTACACGAAATTTATATTGTTCAATGTTTAAGTGAATTGGGTAAAGGAAGAAATTTCGTATTGTTCATATTTTGCATTTGGTCATATCAAATACTTGTCATGTTTCTGAACTGCTTTATTAAGTGATTACTGATTAAATCGATCAAATCTAAAATATTAACTCCTTTTATTTGAACGATTCCATAAACAAGCAGTTTGAGCGAACATTTTATTTTCAGATCTAAAATAATTTACATGAAATTATTTTGGTATAAAAAAAATGTTCACTTTATAGACAAAAAATGAGTTTAAATATTGCAACCCAAATTTAATTTATACAAATCTATTAACTGTAAAAACAGTTTCTTAATTCCTGAAGAAACAACAAGCAGTCCTGAATATATATAATATTTCTTAAAATAAGCCTTTATATAGGAAACAAAAGAAAAATGAATCCATGATCTGTCGTCTTGGGTAAATATTTAATCTATTTAATTAGATCTATTTAAATGGATGAAAGACTATTTATTTAATAAATAAATAAATTTAACAATAAAACAATCCTTCAATAAATGCATTCTAACTTCTACTAACCATTTTATTATAAATACATTTTGCAATCGCAACCTAATGCTACATTACTATTATATTAGAATCTTAGTAATAAAGAAGATGAAGTAACTAAAGCTGACTAATAACAAGCACAAATTTTTAAAGAACTAATTACTTTTACAGTTATGACACTGGTAAATGGCAAAATATGTTCGCGGTAAAGTTAAATAATTAGATTACTGCTTTTAATGTTCTGATTGTCTATTTATTGTTCTTAATACATACTCTTAATTTTAATATTTATTGCTTCTTGATAATGTATCGTTAATCGTTTATTGATTATCGATAATAAAATATTTAATTGTAGGCCTTAAAAAATTGTAATTTGTTTTCGATAAAATAATTTAAAACAATCCACAGCTGCTATTTAAGTTCCCATTTGAAGGAATAAAATATCATTTTAAACTTTTGAACTAGGAACTTTAAAGCAAGACGTTATTCTAAAAGTTTAAAGAAGTGCGAATGTTATTTGTTAATTTTGTCCCTGCAGCTATTATTCAAAGTTCAAAAATTAGCAGAAAATATTAATACCTACTATTGCTTAATTGTGTAAAATTAATATTAATTCAAATTAATATAAGTCAATTTTGTTATCAATATTAGTAAAATAACATTATTTAAAATATGCCATACACTACGTCTAGTATACTGTAGCTAATCAAGCAGTGTTTTTATTATTTTATCTACTGATTGATTGAATACGATATTAGATAGGGTCTCCAATCGATTAGAAATCTCATAAGGAAGCTTAGTCGTAAAATTGATTTGCTATTGAAGAATACGCGGTGTTAGCGCACTACCTACCGGCAAAGAAAGTATAATTCTCTTGTGTTTTATGTGCCGCGTCGTAAAAACAATTGAAGTATAGAAATCAGTAAGAGTTCTGGACAATTTAATTTTCATACAAATAAGTAATTTTAAATCATGCTTACATATATACTCATATATGCATAAAATTGCATTTATTAATGTACAATTCAACTTCATACATATAGAGTGAAGAAACAGAAGCATAAAAAAATCGACTTATATCTGATAAATAAATAACTTTATTAGTTGAGCAGCATAGTATATTAAAGTTAATGTTTTATTTAGAAAACCTTGATTAGATTACTGGAATATAAGTTTTACCTTTACAATGTTCACAAAAAATGTATTCGTTTATTATAGTAAATTTAATATTAGCTTGTTTCTTTCAATACTTCTGTCACAATAAAAAATCAAATGTAAAAATTAACTTACCCTCCATAACAAAAACGATGGAACCAACATCTCCCTCACGAATAATTATAGAACCAGCAAGAAAAGTTACAGGGTACATGCAATCGACAATTTCTCGAATTTGCGTAAGTTCCAAATTCTTCATGAAGTCATTATCCAGAATAGCAGCCTTGATTAGCTCACGTGACCTATAAGATAAATATAAAACAAAATTTTAATATTACATTAAATAGAATGAATCAAATAAAAAATTTTATTATTAAAGTTTACGAATTGATTTCACTACTATTATGTTCGATTATTAAATATTACACTGTAAGATTTTCTATATACGAAGAAGTTGCCTTTGCCAAAAAAAAGTTTTCTATAATCAGGCGTTTATTATTGCCAAAAATACTGGTTCCATTAGGTTAAAAATAAGTATATATGTTTGTGTGTGTAAGAGTGCGTATAAGTCGGCATATGAGTGTAAGCGTATGTTCAAATGTGTATTTAACATTGGGATCATATTAGGTACATTAAAAAAAATTGTATTTATAATAATAGTAGCTTTTAGCACAAGTGTAGATACAATTGCAGGATATAGCTATAAAAAATTGTTTTTCTTAGTACGCAATATAACTAAATTAGTTTTAAAATAGATAACATCTTTAATGCTGAAGGTAATTGAAAAAATAAAAAAGTGGAAAGTTAAATAAAGAATTTATTTAAATTAAAATTATATAAACATTATTTAAGATTAATATTAGAGACTCAGATTCCTCAATTACATATTTTTCTATATTAATTAAGTACGTTAATCTGATTAAAAACCATGTAGTTTTATAGAAACGCTCCGCTAATTAAGCTTGACATCCCAATAAAACTAGTCGATTTCCTAACAGGATATATTTTTTATCACATTAATTACATGAATCGGTAAGCCGATGTTCTACAGTAAAACTAGAAATTTCAATTTTTAAAATAATTATTACAGATGTTGCCATTATTTTTAATAGTGATAGGTATCTTGTGTGTATTGCAATAGCGGTTTTTGGTAAAGCAAGTTTCAAGAATCCTTTCATATGATTGATTTAACTTCTACATTATCTACACTGTTTATGACATAATTATATTTTTAAAATAATTGTAACAGAGCTGCTCGTTCAAATGTACGAATTATAAGTACAAACGTAGTCGTATAGAAAAGTCTCGTTTACTACACTCGGAAAGTAGACTTTTATAAAGGTATCTGTGTTCAAAAATACAAATAATTTGATGATAAATTTATAAAATAAATTTTATCCGAATCTACACAATCAAACAAAATAACAAATAATTTGAATAATCCAAAAATAACAATCTTATGTAATAAGATTTTGTACAGAAAAATATGATCGCTGAAATAATTAAATCACATATTATGATTCTGGCACGTAGGCCTATGGATATAGTGTCGAAATAAAGAACTGTCACGTTCATTGATAACGATCGTGACGTGATGAGAAAGTAAGAGTCACTCAATAAGAATTACGCAAGGCACGATCGCACACTTTTAACGGTGTCACTTATTTATCACTTACACATTGTGACCGGCTGCTTAGTGAAAAGTTTCTATTCAAATACTAATTCGCTACGCACAGTCCAACATGCGTCACCGGGATACGGTACTGTCCGTAAGTGAAATCGACTATTATTATAGATCATTTTTCCACGTTACATTAATATAGGCATACCTGCAAGAAGTATGATTGAATCTAAGGAACGTGTGAAAAAAAATTTAATTATAAAACAGAAATTGGTATTAAATAAAGAAAAATAAATTATTCGAGCATTTTTTACTATTTACTATTTAGAAACATGAACTGAATTTTTGTGCGTAAGTAATATCAATTCGATTACTTCTCATTTATCGATAAAAGTGATCATTTGAAAATGATCTCTGCTCTCTATAAAAGAGTTAACTAATAAAGCATTGTTTTTTTTGTGACGTTTACGCATTTTTTATTGGCTTTGTGAAATCATTAATCACGGAACACTAATTTTTTGTTATATATGGAAGACTATTCCGTGGATCGTACCATCTCAAACGAATTTTTCATACCCTAAATTAACTATTCATCTATTCGGGTAATTGTACCGTTTATAAAGATTTTATAAAGTTGACAAGATAAACAAAAAATAAATAGTATATAGTCATGATAATACGTGATAACAGAGTTTGGCATTACTACCTGCTAATTCCCGGTACCATAATCTCGAATCTAGTATTGTTTATTACAACTTTATAAATTATATAAAGTATCCTTTCCATCATTAATACTTTCTTTAACTGTACAATCGTTAACTGTAACCACGGATTTATTAACGTTGCTTTATTCCATTGACGGCAACAAAAACTTGTTATCGCAACCTTATTATACTAATAAATAGGTACTACAGTACACCAAATGCAGCGAACCCCCAGGGATCGCAAAAAGCGCACACTTTAAACCTGTATTTCTTTCTGTGCGAAAGCAGACTCGTATTTTTACTGTCTCGCAGACTCGCCGTCGTCAAATTCTCTCAAGTCTACGTAAAAGGCCTAATCGAAGTTATCAGTCACGGCACGTTCTATATTTAACGTGTCCGAATTAAGCGGCAAGGTGACAAATACTTGAGTGCCGTCGCCGCCGCCGCCGCCGCCACCGCGTATAGGACAGAGATTACCTGACCAATTAAAGTAAATACTTATATATATATATATATCGAAAAGGTACGTCACTCGCAACATATGTATATGTATATATATACATGTACATATGATATTGGTTGCTGCAGGAGTATAAGCGTGCAGCTGGTGCTATACCTCTGAGGTTTGCTGAATTTCGGAATAGGCTTGGAGTCGTTTCGCGTAGGCTCGGCGGAGATGGCCTGTCTCTTGAGTCTCTGGCTGGGATTCAGTGGTCCCGAGACCAGACCGAGATCGACCAATTGGCGAAACTTGTCTATCTCGTTCTGTAGGTAGCGAATCGTCGCGTCGCGCTCCTCGAGGGCTCGTTCCAGTATCTCCACCGCCTCGTCCTTTCGACGAAGAGCCTCCGTTCTCTCGTACAGCAACCGCTTCAGATCCCGTATCGAATCCATCGTCGATCCGTTATCGAACTTCGGACGCAACTGACTCGGGTTTTTCCGTATGTATATCGAGCTCGTTGCACTGAATCACCCTCTTTCTCTCTCTTTATCTCTCGCACCTCACATCAGAAACGCAGCACTTACATCGCGAAGGCTATAGCGGATTCGCAAACCGATCGCGTTCTTTTTTTGGTAAAGAGAGAGAGAGAGAAGAAAAAACAATGGAATACTCACTGTGCGCGATAGACCTTATCTCGACACATGTATCGGGTGCGGGACGTAAAGGAGATAATACAGTGTATTGTATATAGGCGAGGACAGGGGAGCCAATGACGGTCAGGCACGCGCGCGCGCGACCGCGTTGCCAAAGAGTCGCCGGTGGACTGACCGAGTCTCCTGCGTGCGATGTCGCGCGCTAGCGCTGAATCGCGTGCGGATCGGGAGAGGCTCTCTCGAGAGAGTCGCACCGATCGCGCGCACCCACCTCTATACTACTGCCACGAAACTCGCGGGCCTCCATATAACGCTCTGTGCGCGCACGTGTGTGTGAGTGTGTGTGTGTGAGTGTGTGTGTGTGTGTGTGTTGAAGGGTTCGGAAAAACAAAAAAAAAACGACACGCAGTCTATTTTTAAGGTCGCGACGATGGCGATGCGTGTACAGTGTATTCCTCTTTTCGCCCCACCCGCCAACTACATCTGCCACCCTCATCTCTCCTTTCACCTCGAAATTGCGCGCGCGCGCGCGCGATACCTATACGCGAGTGATTCTCTCTCTATCTCTCTTTTGCGCGCGCGAACGAGCGATTCGCTCCAATCCTGACGCGACGCCCTACATAACGCAACACGCGCGCGCGCTCGCCTGTGCCCCCGAGCTATTTTCTTTTTTTCTTTTTTCACGTACGCGTGTCTCGAAGTGGAGCACGTATGTCGCCGCGCGTTCGAGTGAGAGAGAAAAAAAAAAAGAAATAAGAAAGATCCCGAAGCGTCTTTTATGCGTGTCCCCTGTACCATTTGAGCAAAGGTTCGTGTACATCTCGCGGGGAACTTCTCCATGCGCCACGGAGTTCGTGGATCTGCGAGTGAAATATAACATATATAGCGTGAATTTTGTCAAATGTTCGATTTTAATGGCCATGTGCTTAAGGGTTACACGTATTGGGTCGAAGAAGCGAGAGTGAGAGAGAGAGAGAGAGAGAGAGAGAGAGAGGGGGAGAGATATATCGTTGACGTCAAAGGCGAATATGTTTTGGTTTGCATCGTACGTGCCGCCCACGCGTCGCTCTTCTGCATGCGGACTTGTATCTCTTGCGAGCGCATCGAGCGAATGATGGGAGAGAGCCGAGACTGCACCGAGTGCACACGTGCCTGGAATATATATGTATGTGCGCGTGTGTGTGTGTATATGTGTGTGTGTGGAGCTATGAAATTATACAAACAAATAAATTTCGAGATGTAGATAGGGATTGGCATTACTTTCCGCGTTTATTTTCGCACCGCGATGTTTGTCCGATAAATATTTCAGCGGGACCTCCCGCGTAAAAAAAAAACAGGTGCGGGGCCGATATGTGCGGTCATGTGGTCGAAGGTTGGGCAATATATCGTCTGATAATGTGGTCAATTCTGGGAGCGATGGATTTTTCTATTTAAACGGTTTATGTGATTGCTAAATGAGTTGTACATCAATTGCAAAAAAAAGTCGGCAGATATTGGAGAAATAAACAAGTGTTTGAGTAGAATCGCGACTATGTAACTTATACATTTCCAGAAAACTAATATTGTATTTATAGATTTGAAATGTTAATTTTGATTTTTGACTTGATCTGTTTTAATCGGATGATTTGAAGCCTTATAAGGGTGTTTCTAAATTAATAGAGTTTTATTGCATTGTAATTACGCAATAAATGTAGTAAAATATCCTTCTTATAAGGTTCCCAAAATTCCTGATAAGAGTATTTAAATAAGTCAAGGACTGACTTTATTATCATTCTTCCATTATCAAAATCCTTAGTCGTACACAGGTTGAACAGCTACCTCTTTATAAACTTTACTCACGTTCGCATAATTTACACGCGCGTTTAGTTAAAATCCTAATTGAGAAACAATATTTATATTTATTTACTCTTATTGAAACCTTTGATGTTGTCTTTTTATATATATAATCAATTATAATTTTGAGTATCATTATTTTTATCATAAATTTTCATGCTGAATAATCATACTTTTTCATATGACCTATATATGCATAGACTGCACATATATATTTTTACAAAACACGAAAAACCATTAATATGCCAGCACTGCGACTAAAAGTAGGTCATATATACGAAATGTATGGGTTAGTGGATTTGCTATACACATGAGTCATATATAGCCCAGGGCTTCATCGATAAGTCGTTATGTATACGCATTGCCCATACCTGCTTTTTCACAAAGCTCTTCTACGATACGCTCGAAGTGCGTGTCCTCCAATGATTGATATCAATTGTAATTGAGACGGATATATGTAATGGTGCACCGTCTCGCGAAGATAGATCGTTCGTGTTTTTTGCCCGCTGCGTCAAGAATTTTTTTTATTGAAACCTCGTGCATCCTTGTGTATAGCGAGTTCCAGAAAAGCGAGAAAGCGCACGATCTCCGCATCGTCACCGAGCTCGTTCTTTACTATTTACGGAAACTAAAATAGCTTTATAATTTACCATCACCGAACGAAATGTCGTCGGGGTATAATTGCAAGCCTTTACTGGATGAGTATCGACATTCCAGTGTAGTACTATTCCCGTTGAACTCTATACACTCTGCTCTCGGTGAATTTGTACACTATAGTGATTTACTCGACAAAAATTAGTTTCAATTATAGTTTACATTATTAGTAATAATTTGATAAAATTCAACTGAATATAAACTGTACGTAGTTCATCTTGTGCGACTAGATTATCGTTAAAAAAGTTAAGAAAACAAATTAATGGGCATGAAAAATATATTTATGAACCACTGTGGATTAACCGTTCTTTTCTCATTCTCGTCCTTGCACAAGTCCTTTGTGCGCGCGGAGAAAGTGGATTCTGAGCACATGCACTCCTGATTCTTTTGGACGCATGTGCAATATATGCGAATGTCACCGCGCGCGTATTCCAAGAGAAACACATTATTGCGAAGAAATGCATTCGTTATTTATTACGTATAAACTATTAGCGCAATTGGTAAATATTTATTTTCATCTAGACGCGATGAATTATTTAATGTTTAGAGTGTTTTTCATTTATTCCTAGACGAAATTATTCGATTAAAATAGTTGCCACATGTTCTCTATCAAGAATAAGTCGGAGTCTGGGGTGGGATCTTCACCTTGAATGTATCAACAGGGTAATGTTAAAGCACACGCAGCTTTTGGCTTTATGCATTTGATCCGAAACGAAGACTAACAAACGTTGTTCAGAAAGAAGATACCATTTATATATTAAAACTTGATGTTCTCAAAATAATTCTACTCTTTAAACGTATAACATCGAGCTTATAGAAGTACATTACTTTTATATACAAAAGTTAAGTTTGTTTGAAATTTATCAGTCTCTTAGACGATAGATAAGGTTTAAATAATATCAGATTATACAAAGTGTGCAGTATTCAGAGAGCATACTATTAAATTCTAAAAGAATTTTTCAGATATGACACTCAAAATAATTTCATTGATAATCCAAAATTTTCAAGAACAAATTTAGTAAATAGTTGTTGAAAGACGTCAACAAATTAATCTTAATATTTTAAGTTGGCAACAGTTATAGGTAGATCAAAATAAATATGGCGTGGTAACATGATTTCCTTAAAGTATCTAAGGATCTTTATACCAACTTTCTGACTAGTTCATATGACTCTGAATCACTCGTATTTGAACCTAGTATAATTAGTTACAACCTTACACATTTATTATACGTAAGATATTGTGATTTAATTGTACAGTTAAGTTACATGTAAGCATATTTGTTTTAATTCTCAAACTGGTACCAATAGTAAATATTTGACCGTATATATTGGTCTCTCGCAATATTCATGCTGCGCTAACTGAAGATCTTTCATGCATGTAGAATTACTACAGCTAGTGATTTAGCTGGTGTATCATCTCCCCCAAATGCGTTGTATTGGTTATCCAGAAACGTATGTCTCTAAAGTACTTTTGTGTAAAATAGCAGACATCTTATTTCAAATCACTCTAATCTCATATAAAGTTGCTCACAATTGAGTTATGTTCTATTTAAATTTTTACTGTTTTTATATTTGGTTTTTTAAACCAGTAATTTCAATTCATTTTTAAATGTACGTAACTACGTAACGATTTAACATTTTTGACCTAATAAGGATCGAGTTAGGTTAACATGTAATGTGTTGGACTATAAAGCTTATTACTACTCTTCATTGAATTTTACTGAGACATCTATTCAAAGAAACACTGAAACACGTGTCACCAAAATGATGTCACGAAGTTTGACGAGAATCTGGAACAGGTATCCTTGACCATCTCCTTGTTGGTCTAGAATGCCATTCACAAAACATATAAAAACTTTACGCCATAGTTCAAATATCCAAAGAAAACTTGTAAATGGTAATACATTTTGTATTTGACAACCTAATATACGAATTCTTATAAACTCGAGTGATGTAGATATTACAAGAATCCTAGTACATACTTTCGGATCTCACCAAATTTGGCTTAAACGCTTAAGTATTACATTATCTAAGACATCAAGAAGATATGCCAGATTTGACACTATATTATTTTCCATACATGGTCAGTGTAATCAACGTTATTAAACGCTTCTTGAATTTAAATAAAATATTTGAAGTATACATACATAGATATACTATATTAATATTCGGTCTACTGACGTAACGTAAATTTCGATCAGCTGCTGTATCTGTTATACATTTTGTAAAATAAAACGAGAAAAGGCGTTACGCAACTTATCGAAATGCGAAACAAAACTCATGCTAAACCCTAAGGCTTATAATGGAACCAAATAGAATAAATTATAAATCCTCATGTATACAACTGTCTTTTTACATTAACACATTGCGCAAGAACAAAGATTTAGAAACGATCACCCACTGATCACCCATTTAAATTCCACCTACCTATTGTTGTTGGCGTTCGGTCGAAACACTTTACAAAAAAATCGTCGTACCAATTTACGGTAACGCTGTACTTTTCGTTTAACCGAATTCATGACATGTTTGTCATGTGCAAGTAGTATACGGATAAGGAACATTTCGTGTCAGTTTAATATGTACATTCTTCCCGGGTGTAACTATAAACCAGCTTATAAACATCAGGAACCCATATCAACAACTGACTATTTCACTACAGAAGTCCAGTCGTATACTAACGAATACTTATATATGCCTGATTATAAAACTGTGTCCATCGATAAATGACCGATCGAATGTGAGCAGTGCAAAGTAAAAAGAAATCAACAATGTATATAGGTTTACGTGCACGTAAGGCACTCAGCAACTCCTCTACAGGCGAAACAAATATTATCACTCATAACTTAAATTCAATCAACTCGGCATACCCGACTCACTCCCCTATATACACGGCGCTATAATCTGTGTTTTCCAATGATCGCTCTCCCGATAAGATAACCCTTATTGACAGGCTACTTGGTAACATCAATCCCTACATTATCGGTCCAGTGAATCTCACCGCGCGGCCAATATGCCAACCAACCAATCGAGCACTGAGCGCACGCGCTGGTTAACGGAGCTGAGTCAGGGGGCGCCACCGTCCGGTCCTCACCTCTACGCATTCCCCGCGCCTGAAAGTCGAAACAAGGATAAAAGAGACCAGAAAAGCAGAAAATCGTCGCTGTGGACGAGGCCGTGTCTCAAACAAAGTCGCTCTCCTCTCTCTCTCTCTGTCTTTCTGCATGCGTATTATATATACACATGTGGGTCCATGTGTGTAGGAGCAGTGGCGAGTCTCTCGGAGATACTGCACACATGGGAGTGAGGGGGGGAGAGAGAGAGAGAGAGAGAGAGGAAGAGGGGGAAAGGGAACTCGTTACTCGCTGGCCGCGCGCGCCACGGCGATGGTACCAGTGTGGCTTTAACTTTTTAAAATATCGCTGTTGGCCGTGACGGGCTATTTTTAGCGGCGTCGAGATAAGCAGCGCAGCGGAGCGCGCGCTCGCCGCGCGGGAGGAGGAAGAGGACGGCGGTTGCGGAGGAGGTGGCGGAGGAGGAGGAGGAGGGAAGAGAGGCCGATGCAGACTGCGGCAACAGCGGAGCTAGTCAGACAGTCGACGCGCGGCGCACGGAGTCGCTTCGACCCAACAACGACGACGACGACGACGACGACGACGACGATTCTTCGCGTGTAGTGCCTAGAATCTCTCATTCTCTCTCTCTCTCTCTCTCTCTCTATCTCCCTCTTGCTCCCTCTTGCAAAGAGAACGGAGAACTGCGCGGCTGCTGCTGCTGTTGTGGGGCTGGACCGAGGACACACACAACCGACTCTCTTTCTTTTCGCTATCTCTCTCTCCTCTTTTTCTCTCGAGTCTGCGTACATATTACGTTTAAATACTCTTCTGCCATGCAGGCAGTTGGCGCAGTGCTCTCTCTCTCTCTCTCTCTTTCTCTCTCTCCGGCACAAAGAAAACGAAAGAAGTAATTATACGTGACGTCATCGTGCACCCGCGCCGACGGCGAAGACGACGCGGCGCAAAAAGAAATAGAAAGGGAGACACGAATGATCTCTCTTCTCTCTCTCTCCCTCTCTCTCGCTCGCTCGGAGAGAATGTATCTAGCGAGAAGAAGAACCGCTTCTCTCTCGCTCTTTCTCCTCCGCCGGAATTCTTCGAGAGAGCCGAGACACACACCACACACACGAGGTTCGAGCTCCGATCGCGGCGCGCAGGCAGAGGCGACGCTGGCTAAGGGGGCCTTTTGACCTCCTTCGTTCACACGTACACACGCATACACACACACACATGTACGACACACGAGCGCGTGTGTACACTGACCAGCTGAACGTTGATTAGCCGTCGAGTCGATCAAAAGAGAGCTGCTCTGCTCGCGGGCGTCGAGAGCACGAGGAGAGGATAGAGCAAGTTAAGGAACTTTACAGGCTCTCGAGTTGTCGCGTTAGCGTAATATCTAATGTCGCGCAGGTGTTTGTATGTGGGCTTCCGTGCGATTCCTCTTTCTCGCTCTCCAAGGTTCTCCAGAGTGGAAAACAGATAAAAAGAGAGCTGCGCGAGTATGCGAAACGAAATAAACACGTATAGTGAGAGAGGGAGAGAGAGAGAGAGAGAGGCGTGAAAGAGGCGCGCGGGGGAGGGCTCGGAGGAGGGAGAGTATGTAGTACACAGCAGTCGTTAAAGATGAGCGCGTATGTGTATGTGTATATACACGTATACTCGCGAGTGGCTGATTTCACCCGCGATGAACCTCGAGAACAAGAGAGAGCGAGAGAGTGAGAGAAAAAGAGAGAGAGAGAGAAGTGCCTTGTAAACGTATACAACACGCACGTATATGCGTGATTATCGCCAAGCAGGAGTATAAGCGCGAGCTGCTCGCATAGGCTGCGAATATAATGCACATACGTCGCCTCCTCTATTCGGAGCACAGACACTGCTTTTATGTGGAAAGAAAAAAATGCCCGAGAGCTCGCGCTCTGTGTGTGTGTGTGTGTGTGTGTGTGTGTGTTGTCGTCGATGTGTATATGTAGGTGTATACATGGCGGAGACGCGCGCGTGTGTATATATGGAGCGCTGGTAAAAATCGTCCGAGTTGTTTGCTCTGCTTCGTGAAATGTCAATTTTGAAGATTCGGATGACTGCATGACGCGTTCTCTGCATGGCGTCGCTCGAACACCGTCACGCACATTTTTCTTTGATTCTCGAATGAATTTGAAGATTGCGACTTTATCTTTCAGAGTTGCCGAGGAGGGGAAAATGTTTCCCAGGTGGTCTGGTCTATCGATGGTGTAAGAAGGATGAAGCAAGTTTGGAGAATGAAGAGAGTCGTCACAGCTTCTCGACGTACGGTAAATGCTACCAGAAACTGCAGTTGACAATGGCGTACGTATATACACACTAAAAGGTATTCCATCACATGTGAGCCTAATTCGTATAATATCGGTACAGTATATTTTTCTCTCGTTGGAATGAAACATATAAAAGTCGATAAAGCAGCTTATTCGATCATTTGGAATTCAAGCCGAGCGGCTTAATCAAATAAATCAAGACCGAACGTTAACGATTCAAAACTACACTTTACAGATATTTTAATGAGCATTACTTCTCAAACCACTATCCTCTAACAATATACAAGGCTTTGACTCTTTGACCGATCCCAATCTCGTAGAGATTTTTTTCACCGCTTTTTAAATATATCTTCAAGGTACTTTCAAACCGACCTTAAGTATATTAATTTGCGAAGTCACAAAAGGTTAATTTATAGTTTATGTCAGCACGTGCTATGCATATTAATATTTATTCTTTATTTGCAATTAATTGTTTTGGGACTTATAAACTTAAAACGAAACATCAATTTCTAGCATGATATTTTACGTTTTCTTTCTTTGCGCGAACAAAAGATGGATTTCAATTAATATTAGTGAAAGCCAAGTGTTTCTTAGATCAGAAGACCACAAGGAGAAACGATAGAACATGCGAAGAGACCAAATTGATGAACATAGTTCTGAGAATTAATTAAAACACTCCATCATATATTTGAGGAATAAGGGAATGAAGAAATATGCCTAAAAGGGGGAAATAAAAGCAATCAGAAACGAGATCCATCGAACTGGAGATAAGATTGGCAGATATTTTTTTTTAAAGTGAAATCGGGAATGGAGAAATCTACAACGAATGATGGGCACAAAACGTAAACTTGAGTAGACGTAATTAAACAATTAGACGTACGACCGACGAGTTCTGATGGAATTTATAGTGTCAATATTAACAATATACATACAATACGTAGTTCGCGAGTTAAAAATCCTGAATACCATCGATTGCTTACATAAATAAATCTTAGATATATGTCATCACCTTCTTACCATTACAAACATTTTTCCCACTAATTTTCAGATACAAACTGTTTTGTAATATATGTAGAGATATAAATAAATTGTAAGAGGTAAAACTTAATCATAAGCACATGTATACTATCAAGAATTTTGAACGAAACTTACAAGGAAATGGAGAAAAGGAATTTAGAAGAAGAAAAGGAAAAATATACTCAAGTACGAAAGCGTATGTAAATAGAAAACTTAAATTTCTCATTAATATGTTTATATTTAAACATTGAGTGAGGAAACTTGATTTACACTATTCATTAATTATAAAGTATAAATGCAATTTGCATATGCTATTTATAGAATTTATGTTTCGCGTATTAAAAGAAAAGACGATTATACATTCAGAATAAATTTAAACAGATAACGCACTACTAATACGTGTACACGGTATAGAAAATAATTAATAACAAATAATGCAAAAAAACGTATATTGAAATCAAATAATGCATATTTCAACTGGGTTTATCATTAAAGGGTAAGACATTCTTTATCAATAATGAATTATTACTTCATTATATTTGTAAACCATAATCAAAGTGTGGATCTTTTTTTTTTTTATTATTATTGTTGCTATAATTATTGGGAAAAACTTTCTGTAATTCAATGTTAAAGACCCATATTCAGTCTCGTAACGACAACATTAACGAAGTAAATCAGAATATTGCCATTTGAACCCGTAAAACAGTATGCAGTCTATTGTTCTATTCTTGAGTTGCTGCACATTCCTATTCCTTTGTATTGTGAATGCCTTAATCAATTTATTTTTTCACCGAATGCAAATCTCATTATGTTGGTGTTGAAAGGCACTATTAGTGACTATTTTCAACCGTGATAACTGCCCGATAAACAGTAATTGGTGATGAAGGGTAAGTTGTTTTGAGAAGTACTATTCACAATAAATATGGCCAAAATTATGGTACTAAAACTAATCTAAACTAAAATCAATGCAATAGTCAAGAATATTCTGACACATAATAACAACTATTTTCAGCACACGATACTGTATATTTAAGTTTTTAATAATGTTACAAAATGCTGTGGCACTTCGGGAAACTATCTCTTGAAAGTGTTTTTAGAAGCTATTATTTAACCAGTACTATTTTTTTGAGTAATGATCGTACAAAGTCAAAATTAATTCTGAAATGTTAATACAATCTTGAATAATGAGAAACAATAAGAAGAAATAGTGAAATTTCGAAGTGTCTGAGTAATTAAAATGAAATTCTTAACATATGAGCAATGAAACAGGTTCAGTAATCCGACGATTTCTAGAATGCGATTATTCTTCTATAGTTATTAGAACTAAAATGCCTAGCTAGTCACTGCATTCGAGAGTATAATCATTAGGACTATAATCTAATCACGCGTGTCAGTCTATTTTTTGAAACGTGCATCTGATTTCTTAGTGCATACATTTTTTTTTATAACGGCGATGACTTAAACTTTTTGGTTTTTGTGTAGTAAACTTTTTATCTATATGAACATACATTTAAAAAATGTAAGAAAAGCTGCACACATTTTAAAATGTCAATTTTATAAACGAAATGTTCTTCAAGTTAATTAATCCTTGCTAACAGTTTTGAAGTAATAAGAATACTTTTTATTTGAATCGTTTATTGACTTTAAATAACTTTGGACTTGGTTCAAAAACAAGATTTTAAATTAAAATTCATAAAACTTTAAAATCACTTGTAGTTCTAGTATTTAATTAATATTATAAATAGTATAAAAAAGTGTATTTGAATATTTTGCAAAGTAAATGATATAAAAAACATTCGAAAAAAATACTACATGAATTATATTTATATTATGAATTTCAATTTAATTCGGTTCTTATCTAAAATACTGTTATCATTTTTGGGTTTTTACTCAGTAGCACGTGATTTACATGCGCTACATGCTATACACGCAGCATAATTTTATTTTATAACCTAACGAATTTTATATTTTTTTTTCTTCGATATTCTAAATTATTGAAGACCTTACATATATTATAATATTAAATTACCAATTTTGCATGTATTATTTCTCGATGAATAATTGCAACAAGAAAGCGTTTCCCAGACAAAGACACTGACATAAGAAATTAATCACTCAGAAAGGTATCAGAGTGACCCACATTTTACGTGAATCATTTTGATTTTACGCACGTTTCATTTTTAACTAATTGAAAAATGAATTTTAATTATTGTAACAAGTTTTAGTCCTAATTTGAAAAAAAAGTTGGATTAAAAATATTTCACGTTAACCAACTTTCGGTTAAAGCAATGTTTTTTCTTTCACACTTTATCTCAACGTAACACCTCTTTATCGACAATGCGCATAAGTAGTAGAGCTGCTGAAAATGTTGTAGATTAAAAAATAAACGGGTAGTTAATATTCTCCGCATGTCCCAATAACGCCTCAGTCTTCCGCTAGTATAATAAATAAAATTATCTCATGTGGGTGGCACACAAAGACAAGACGGAAAATGACCGATTCTTAATTTTAAGCTACTTAGTTTGCAGGCCTTTAATCCGCCACACTATACAAACACTCGTCGAAATATGCACATATGCCTTGCGATGGTAAAATAGAATTAACAATAGGCTATCGCTACATTAAATTGGCCGATTCATTAGCAATAGTAATTATTTTTTCATTCTTCAACTTTAAGCGCTCATTACTTCCTACTTTTTTGGTTAGCGATCTAATATTTTTTCATAACGGATAAAAAGATATTGATGCGATCCAGTAAGTGGCAGACTTTTTTGCTCTTTTAATAAAGTATCAATCTTAAATGTCATTTGACTCTTACAAATGTATAATATTACTTTGCAATTTTCAACCCTATATATATTTTATAATAATCTTTCGATTGAGTAAGAAGGTTAAAATTAACTTTTCCTTGTTTGATTAATTTCCTTATACTCGCTTTCCTTTTTCCTGATTCTATTCTGATCGTTATTATTCCATCTTATTTTCGTACTATAAAATGACAAAGATGAGCTTGAAACTTCAATCGTTGGATGGAAAAGAATACTGATTTTAAATGCATTTTCTTTTGAATATTTGAAAGTTCTACTTTAACTCCAAAATCCGAGAAGTTGATACAGATGGTCTTTACAAAATTTTGGGACATCAGTTAGATCTAAATTCTTTGAAACCATAGCCACGATTACATTATCTAGAGAGTCTTTGATAAATAATAAAATTTAACTTTTTTAAAACGCATACAATATAAATATAAAATTTGAATTAAGTTTTTATTTAGTAGAGAAATAGGTGTATATATGTAAAACATGCTTTTTAAAAATACTACCCAAATAATAAAATCAAATTTAAAATATGTAATATATTGTTTGTATAATTTATTTTTCATTTTCAATTACTCAAGCGTTAAGATGTGTAAGTTCTAAGATTGATAGTTCTATAAAAAGAAATTACAATCGAATCATTATACATTATTCTCAAATTGTAGTCTTATAATATCTATCATGTATTGCATATCTGCAGTAAATTTAAATCACTAGTAATTGCATATAGATTATTAAAGTAAAAATGTTTGATTTAGAAATGAAAAACATCTAAATCGGTAAATTAACTATTACCACCATAATTACAGAAAGTCTGTTGACACTTTTGTTTGCTTATATCGTACATTAATATATGTATAATAATATCTAATTTTTTAACCAAACCCGTGTAAATTTTCAATTTTAATTTGTTAATTCATCTTACCTGACCAACTACTTTTATAATAATATCAAATAGCTTTTATGGAAACAGTTGCTACACAACAATCGAAAAAATCTTCCATTCAACCCAGCCCATAGCATTCGATTTATTTATCCTTCACTCATCACCTGTGCAATAAAAACATCTATAGCAATTATAACGCCAGGAGCATTCCAAGCTATATCATCGCCGCAGGCTGCAGCGCCACGATGCGCAACGCGCGAAAAAGAAATTCCTCAAATTACGCGAAAGATTGCGATAAGTCATTATGCGATACGCGGGCCGTGACGCCACACACAAGGTGCTGTAATCGCCGCGCCGCGGTTATCGTAATATTCTTTATCGTGCAGGAACAAAATCCCGAAAATTCCAATAGACATCACATATATATACACGTTCTTATCTCGTATATGCATATACGCATGCAGTTGATGCGCGTACACGGAAAGCACCATGAACTCAATAGTGCGTGATCTTCGAGGTGCGCGCAGAGAAAGAGAAAACGAAAATTAGTTATATAGAAGCAGCGCGGAAGAAAGGGAGTGAGAGCAAGAGAGAGAGAGAGAGAGAGAGAGGGCTAGAGAGAGAATGTATATGGCTGCGCGCAGGATTCGTCGAAAGCGAAGCGACAGAATTTGTCACGGTGCATATATACAGCACGCGCGCACACACAGAGTCGCACAACGACGGCCGACGACTGTTTCTTTTTCTTCTGCCTCGTCCTCCACCTCCTCCACCTCCTCCACCTCCTCCACCTCCTCCACCTCCTCGAGCGCCGTCGCCACCACCGCCACCACCTCTTGGTTCGCGAGCTGCGCATTATATATACGAGAAGTACGGCGGCGGCGACGGCGCGCGTGCAAGAGCCGAGCGAGAGGCGCGCGATGACTCGCCGAAGGCTTTAGGGTCGCGACAGAAATAGCTGAATTACACGCGACTCTCGTCCGACGCCATCGGCAGCTAAACAGCCGAGGAGGAGTATAGTCCGCCGGGAAGTGCATGCCACTCGCTTTCGAGCACTCGCTCTCTTGTACGCGCACGCACACTCGACGCCAGTCGCTCTCTCTCTCTCTCGATAACGTCATAAACAAACAATACTTGGCGACCGGGCTTCTTTTCAGACAAACCGGTTTCCCAACGTCAGACGGTTTCGCTCTCGCTTTGTGTGCACTGGCACTGCGCGCGACCGCGAACCTCTTGTATACTTATATGTATGCAGCTCTCTCTCTCTCTCTCTCTCTTGCTCTCTTGGTCTTTCTATTATACACTCACCGACGGATCAATTGCGAATTAAAATCCCGATCTCCGCGAGCGCGCGCACGCGATCCAGCTCGCGAGTTCTATACATCTCTTCCCTCTCTCTCTCTCGCTTGACTCGCGGCAGAACGGTCCCGCTGTTTTTTCCCCCCTTTTCCCTACCTGCAGCGCATGGTACGCGCATTCCGCATCGCACACACTCACACGCCCTCGTCACTCTGACACTTTTATATTTATTGCGTTTACGTCTATTTCTGAGCGCCGCGTGCAATGCTGCACGACGACTCTTCTCTCGAGGTAAAGCTCAGAGGCATTTGATTCTCAGCTCAAGCGCACATGTTGTTCGCTCTATCCGTAGCTTGACTATAAGACGGATGTAACCTATTTGTAGGACTTGGGAGATTTCATTCGATTTGCGCGAGAGCAGCGAAGAGACAGGGAGAGCTTCCGCAGAGTGTTTTGCCCGCGAGACGCTGCAGACGAAGCCGAGCAACAGCATGAGGCGGCCCGCCGCGCCTCGCCCGTGGCCTTGTGTTACATAGGGATTCAAATACAGTTCCGGCTCCGTCCGCGGCTCGCTACCGCGTTACTTTTCTCTCTCGTAGAAGTTTATATTCCGTGTGCCACTATACAAATTCTCTCTCTCTCAAAGGAGAGGATTTCAACTGCGACAAGGTCTCGTACAGTGCGACGGTGGCGGCAGCAGCAGCAGCTGTAAACTGGCTCTTAAACTGGCGCGCAATCTCGTGCAGTGCTCGCTCTTGTGTATTACACTAAATTAGTTTAGTAAATGGATAATCTAGGAGAATTAAGTCTCGTTATGCGCGCAGGTTGCTCAAACAAATACCTGCAGCAGGCCCGGTGCACGCCGGATAATTGCGCGCGCCGATTGAAGCGGATACCAAAGCACCGCGACCTTTGACTACTATTTCTCTCTGCGTGACGTGTACAGTGCCGCCGCGAGACGTGTGCAGTGCAGCAACAAGTGTTCCAGGAGCGCGCGGCTCAGATGTATATAACCACGATGAAGAATCGCTCGTGGTGCGGGGCTCGCTATGTCAGTGAAAATTCGAGCTTGCGCGCGCACAACGATTCGATGAACTTTGATTAGATAAGGACACTTGGAGATTGTCAATGTCGATTTTCTAATAATAGAGCGAAAAAGTTGACATTGATTTTTCTCGAGCCGCGTCTATCATCTTTTGTCAATCTTTGTATGTTGCTTAGATGTCTCGTGCGTGTTGCGTAAAGGCTCACGGCTTATCGAGATCCTCGTATGCACTTCCTCAATTAACATTGATAATAGGAGACAATTATTATATTGGCTCAGAAAAAAGTCATAAATTAAATCAATAGGAATTTCAACGACCGGTGAAACTTATGAATTATCATCCCGAGCCTATCAAATTTTGCTGATCGGAACATTTTCTTAACATTATTTATGCCGCTGAATATTTATCAGTTTTAAATTATTTTCAAATCGAAATCGCGATGAGATTGTTATATGAACGAAAAAATACGAAGAAAAAAAATAAGTCAATTGTTTTTGGGATCATGCGTTTGTTTACCATACGTTCTCACGTGTTGTGTGTACGCCTCTATCTTTGTCTAACTCATTACGTGCGTTTAGTCCCTTACGAAAGATAAACACGAGAACCGCATTTCGACATCTTTTTATGTTTCCACGCGAAAATACTGAAACTTAGTACGAACAGTGCATAATAAACTTTTCCTCAGCTATTACTTTTTCTAAAAAGTATTAGCTCTGTACATAATAGATACATCATTTTCAAGTGAATTGAAAAGTAAAAGGATGTATTTTGAAAGAAAAATCAATGTCTGCGCGAATGGATTTTAACGACTGGCGCGAGCAGTTGAATTTTCGACAAATAAAGAAATAATGTTTTTTTAATTGAAACATTTTGCTTGCTATATATGTCGAAACACGAAAGATCGCAGGGACGATTGAGAAAAATCAGGGTCAAAATGTAATTTTAGTTCATTCGATATGACTCACACACGTAAGTTGAATATTTAAAACATATTCAAAGTATCGTATAAATTGTTCATCGATAGAATGCCACTGCTTTATGTTTTTCTGAACTAGTTTGTAGTATAATAAAGTAGCAAATTTGCTTTTTAAAACTGTTCGAGACGAAGTCTTACATAATATGTTAGGATAAAAAATTATATGAAGTCATAACATAACTGAAGATACAGCATCATTTTTTTTTAATATTTCACCTAAAAATTATAAATTTCCCTCTTGGGAAAAGGTGCTAATAATAGTATACGACTTGCTTAAAAGATCATCTGGTTCAGTGGATGAAGAGTAATAAAGATAATGATTTTAGCAATGACTTATTTACATAAATAGGTAGAATTTATTGATCATCATAGAACCTAAAAGAAATTTATGCTCATAACTAATATTATAAGATGCACTGTTTAAGTCATATACAGTTTCTTAATACCTTACATATAGAATAAAAGGAAAACAAAATCCTAGTAAAATGAGGGATAATACGAAAATTACAAAAGATTAATTTTAAAGTTAAATTAAATATAATAATTGTATATAAAAATTAGAAATGAAATACGCGTTTCGCCCCGGGTTACTTGCTGGGCTCATCAGTAACATGACAAGTACCCTATAATAGATGCAAGTGATATGTTGGTTTTCTGCGCTCTATATAGTGCAAAATGATAAATTTTGACTTCTTTACATCTCTAACTATAAATTACTCAACTTTTTCCTTTGTAAAACTTGAATAAATTTTACCTATGATTTCTTTACAACTTTAACTATAAATTCTTCAAGTTTGTCCTTCGTAAAACTTGAATAAATTAACTTTTTTTAAATTTATAAAATTATCAGCTTCGCATAGTAACTTGAAGTTTCCTTGATATCATCAAAATTGATTAAAATCATGAAATTATGAATATTTGTTATTGAAAAATATTTATGGCAGTCTTTTCAATGTCAATGAAAAATAAAATGAAGTATTTAAGAGTAATATCTTAAAGTGGTTTCAGCAACTATAATGATATTCGAAAAAAAAAAACGAAGTGCAATTGACCGTAAACCACAAATCTTATTTCTATGTAAACAGGAACTTCAATCGTTGCTTACTATAATTATTAACGATACAATAGAATAGCAAGAAGTTTCCAATAAAGATATTGATAAATTACTAATTTGAATTAAAAAGCTATTAGACATGTAGTGAATTTTGGGTTATTCGAGGGGAGAAAAGAACAAAAGTGAGGCTTAATCCTCATAAAATCTAAACTTGTAATAGGTATAATCGCAATCTGCGCTCATATAACGAGCATCATTCCGCTGGTACACTTAACAAATGCACATAAGATATTAAAGAATTAACGAGACCTTATAATTATCGCTCTGGAAATTTTATAACCTTTTAAGACTTTATGCGCCTCGTGAATGATAGGCTTAAAGTTACGCACCCAATTTTCATGGAAAAAAGTCTGCACTTAGTATTCAACTTCAACGTCAATCATGCACTTCTCATTGTAGATATATAAAATTTTAACTTTTGTGTCTTCATATATTACTTTAGTTAAATGATTTCATTTTTTTTAATCTCTAGTTAACACTTGCTTTGCGTGGTGCAATTTAAAGATTCAGCATTTTCTTTAATTTTGAAACGAATCATAATCAATTACGGTTGTTATTACATCTTTCATCAACAGAATTTTATTTATGATTATTTATTACATTGAAGAGTAAAAATACTCTTTTCATTTTTGCCTTATAGTTTGTAACTTTTCATAGTAACTTATTATACTTACTGCAATTTGCAGTATACAAATAAGCATTACGTGTGTAGAGATAAAAATAAGATTTTATGAGTTCTTAACAATACGATATATCTGTTATCTTATTGTGATTCTCTATTAAAAAGTTCAAAAATATTCCACTTATCGATAAAGAGAAAAGAGTAATATGAAGGATATTATTTATTAAAAGATTCATTATGATGATTAATTAAGTTCAAAAAACGGCTAATTGGCATCCATGACGGTAACTGCCAGAATCAAGTACTTTATAAAAAGGTTAAGTAATTATTCAGTGCTGATTGATATTTAAATTATGTCATTACTCATTCCTTTAAAGAATGTTGCAATAATTTTTTTGAATAAAAAATACAACGATTTATATGCAACATTTGCTCCACACAATATAGTTATCAATTGAAATTTCCCTGTTTCAGGCATTTAACAATAAATGCAAAAAAGTTTTGATTAATTAATTCAGAAATTACTTGCATACTGAAATGATACTTAAAAGTGCAGTGTCGTATCGAGCATTAATTATAAGTTGCATTAAGTCGTAAGCACGTTCTTATAGATACCTTCCTTCCTTGAACTGATAATGTGCCAAAACGATCTGTCCAAGCCGAGCCTCGATTTATGACCAACTTTATACAGCCTTGTTAAAACTTATTTCGAATTCGAAAGCTCAGTCGTTAAGTTTTAACTCGGCGTAACGACAAAACATATAGATTGCAGTCAGTTATCTACTTTTGATTGCACTATGATAAGCTGGCAGTGCCTTCGATACTAGGAGTAAATATTTATCATTAGTCATCATATACAAAATCACAGCAAGTAGATCTATTACTTGGTGTGAATGCTACATCTATTTTATAAAAGTATCAACGAAAATAAATTCTTTTCACATTTTTAATTTGAGGTTAAGGTGATCTTTCTATAGTTTCTATCATTTTTTGATACTTTTAAATTTTTTAATTTAATAATTAAAAAACTAAACATTTTTATTAATATATATCAAATCAAATCTGTAAAGTAATCACTACTTTTCATTTAAACATAATAGCAATTGCTTATTAATTGTTAAATTTGAAATCGGATACTGGTATATGCATGAGACTCTTGTTATTATGTACTTTATTTAACTTTTTTGTATTATTTAATGTTTAATCAGATAAATGCAATGATTTTCAAAGTTTATATTTCTGTTGTTTTCGCTGCGCATATTTATAGAAATATTACGATTCTGATAAGAAATTGTAAAAATAGCAAAGCAAATTATCTCTGTCAATAGTAATAGAAAATAAAAAGCGTTCTTGCAGAATAAGGACTCTCGCGAATATAGTTGTGTCATTTATGCATTTGTACATAATTACTGCCGGCGTATTTGCACGTTTTCATATATTTATTGGTATTTTATAATACTTGAAGCTAAAAATAAATAGACTTTGACTTTAACCTTTTCTTATATTATACAACGATATAACTAACGTCAAAATTTAAATTACTCCGTATTTTAAAAAGTTGTCTTATCAATAATATTAAATTAGGTTGTAAAATTTTAATCAAAGAAATAAAAATATAGTGGAAGACTCAATGAACAGTAAATAGTTTTAAAATGGTAATAAAACTACGGACCATGCTGTTTATAGTATTGCTTTTGTGCCAAAGCGCCGTTTATTTGAAATAAACAATACTAAACAACATGGCCCGTAGTTTTATTACTATTGTAATAAAAATATATTATTATGATCTATTTTTGTATTTGGTAATTGCATAAATCAATTTTTATAAGTACAGAAAGAATTTTTATATTGAAAAATGATGGTAGGTATGTACCTAGTGTATGGCAGTGTATTCTATGCGGAAATCGGTTAAAAAGTCAATAAGATGAAAGCATCGAATTATTAATAGAAGCCATTCCTAAATTTATAAGAATATCTATTGCCAATGCTACTTTTAAGCTAAACTGTTTTCTTCGAATAGGAAAAGGTCTGCTTGAAACGCATCTTACGATGCGAAATAAGTATTGGAATTTTAATTAACACATATTCAGTGACTAGTTAATACTTATAGTTCTTTTTATTTAGAAATTTAATTATTGTTTAGTTTGAGTCCTTGGTATTTTAAGCTCTTTCAACTTTTTTCACAACTGAGGAGTAGTAAACAGTGCACTTAAAATACTATTTCAGGAATAAGTTTTGAAATATTTTCCATAATATTTGAATTAAAAGCAATATTAACCCTCTAATTACTGACCAAACTTTAACGTCGGACGAGGAAGTTTATTTTGGCCCTTATTAACAAAATTCAACTAAGGAAAAAAAAGAAAATAAAAAATTGTCCTCTCATGCCTATTTACAAAAATACACAAAACGGCAGTAAAATTCAGACTATATGAATCATTTATTATATTTGAATGACACCGAGTTAATAAAGCACAGTCATCATTTCATGAAATATATTGTATTGTGTACTTATATTATTTATTTTATGGCTGATATATTTTCTTTACTGGGATAAGGCATCAATCTGACGGTGAAAAAAAATTTATTTGATATATCTACAATGAACAACATAGAAACATGCTTTAACATAGCAGGAGACCAAATGTGATATTTTTAGAAAGCGTTCGTATAAATGGATATGTGTCTATAGTATGTATGTGTTGCACACTCAAGCAGTAGAATTAATATTGCTTCTTGATATGTAAACGCAGCAAAACTTATTTTAATCGTTTATTCAAAGCAAAAACGAAGGTGTCTATCGAAATCGGTTGCTAAAAGACTTTTCTCAAGCCTTTGACAAATCGCTACATGCTATTGCTAAGTTCCTTATCAATTCTGGTTATTAAAGTTTCTATTTTAGAAATGCGGCTGATGAGCAAAGTGCAAGTATATCTGCACAACATACGAAATTCAGCTGTTTTATCCGATCGTTGTAGTACTCATTCTAGAATACAGTTACAGTTTAAGAATATAGACTAGTATGACACTACGACGCACACTTAATTTTCAAATAATCTAAACGATTGTCATTTAAATGGAAAGATAAGTTAGGCAATTCATATCAGCTCGAGTGTAATTAAGTTCCTCCACTTAGGAAACTGAACCGATTTTTATCGATTGACATTTGAGATATATTCGAAGCTGAATGCGCGGCGCTCGTGACGAGCTGATGCCGCGAGAAAAAAAAAAGTAAGAAGCACAGTAAGCACGATAAAAGCTGTTTTCCTCAATCGCGGTAAGCAATATTTAGCGATGCTTGATAAACGATCGATACGACGCAGATACAGAAAGATCGAAAAGCTCCCCGAGATTTTGCAGAGTCCGCGTATATAGGTGCAATAGCAGCAGCAGCAGCAACAGCGGTATACACAGCCGTCGGCTTTTCCAACCAAAAACAATAAATCCATTCCAGTAAAACTGGTCTAGGAAACGGGAAAGATCGAGTGATCGACGGCGAAAACTGGAATATCGCGCATGCAGACTGGGACTCGCGTTCGCTGCACAGCTTTGATCACTCGGCACACACACACACACACACGGATGTAAAGGAAAGGCCCCAAGGACCTCGCGGCAAAGACACGATCCGGGTGAGGTGGTCGCGCGAAAACCGCGAGCGAGAGCGAGAGAGAGAGAGAGAGAGAGAGAGAGCCATAATAAGAGCCGGCCTAAGCGGCGCTCGGCGCGCAGCTCTCGCGGAGAGCCATGCACGTGGCCCGCAGAGCTCGCGGAGGGCTCGCGCTCTCGGTGTACATAACATCGGTGGTGGGGCTATGCATGTATTATTAATACACGTACACGCATACACTAGCCGCGGCTGCTGCCGCTGCTCCACCGCTGGCCGCACACCTCGCGGACGCACGCATGCGCGCACTCACACACGCACACACACACGCACACACAGAGACAGACAGGCATACACAGAGGCTCGCGTACAGAGTATACGTATAATAAGAGCTTATAAAGTGCAGGCGAGCTGCGTGCACCACACCAACCTGTCACTCTTGTCGACTTGGACGAGCGGCGCGAGCTCCTGCCTCGGTGGCTCGGCCGATATACCCTGGGCGCGGTGCTTCCTCGGTCGGGGCTTGCTCGAGGCCAGCGGCGACTTGAACGGCAGCACACTGAGGAACTTGTCCAGGTGGCTGCGCAGCTCCTGGATCTCGGCGTCCCGCTGGCGCAGTTGGCCCTCGAGCTCCGCGATCCTGTCCTCCCTCAGTCTCAGCAGTTCCTGCAGCTCCGCCATCTCGCCTTCGCTCAGCTGCTCCTGCTGCTCCTGCTGCTGCTGCTGGTGGTGGTGGTGGTGTACCGGTTGCTGATGCGGCTGCAGGTTGCTGTGGGGCTGGGGCTGTAGCTGCTGCTGCTGGTGGTTACGATTGTGATTGTGGTGGTGGTGGTGCTGCTGCTGCTGCTGCTCCTCCTCCTCGTCGGCGAGCCGCTGCTGCGGCGACGAGAAGCACAACGAGTCGAAGCACACGCGCATAGACACGCAGGCGTCGCTGATCAGCCGGCACTCGGCCCCGTCCATCCACGCTGCTGTGATGGGCCCGAGCTGCTGCGAGCTGCGAGCTCTCTGCTGCTCATGCGAGGGCATGCACGCGGGCGAGGGTCCGCGGTTGCACTGCGCACTCCGTCGCGGCTGTTTGCTTGACTTGACTTGACTTGCCGCCGCTGCCGCCGCCGCCGCCGCCGCCGCCGCCACTGCCACTGCCTCTCTCTCTCTCTCTCTCGCTCTCTCGGTCTTTTTAGCGTCCGTGCAGAGCGTGTGTGCGTGAGCGAGGAGACTTGTTTTTCCGGCGGCGATCGTATAGCGCGGCCCACGTGCCTCGATGATCGAGCGCGCAGGCGCACCACTGACTCTGCATCCGCGGCTCCCTATACGATATATATATATACAATGCTCCGGGTTTCGACGATGTTTTTCTACCTCTTTTATATATTGTGTCTCGTTGAGGCGGCGCAGTTTTGCATATACGCGCTCGACGGAGGAGCAAATTATTTTGGAATTTGTTTCGCAGCGGCACGCGCGCACCTTGAGAGATGCCTACGGGATGGTTCGGTTTTGCGGCTGGTGTTGGTGGTGCGTCGTCCGTGAAAGAGAAAGTCGAGGCGTAGATCTTGACGCAATACAAAACACGCCATCCCGTCCGTCTTCTTTATTGTGTTTATTATTGAAAGCTCGCAGATGCTGTTTACGTGTGCGCGCACCGCCACCGCCGCGCCATCGTGTCCCGTACGCCAGATTTCTCTGCTGCTATATATGTGTATATAGATGAGGGATCGTAGCGGCAATCGGTAAGGAAGTTATCCGCCGGGAGAAGGTATGAGATCGACTGTCGCGCCTCGCGCGCGGAACAGCTTGCGATCGGGTGGTGGGTGCTTACCATATGAGATCGTTCGGTTTGCGAGAGGACGTAGATGTAGTGCCACTGTTCGTGTTTTCTATACCTATTCAATCGAAAATTAACAAAAATTATACTTAATATTGTGTACGGTATTTTAGGTAAATTTATTTTAGGGTAGTATTACTAGATAGAAATAGATTTTTAAATTTATTTTTATGAAGTTTGAAAGTATTTTGGTAGTTTTGAAATTTAAGAAGTTGTACGCGCGTAACTTCAACATTATTAGTAACTTCATTTAAGCCGACATCCTTATTACAATAGGATGATGTAAGTCGAGAGACCTTTAGAAGCTTATATAACCTTTGAGGATTTACCTATACGAAAAGAAATACAAATCGGCTTGAGTTCTATTATTACCAGCAACAAGAATATTACAGTTCATATACCCAATAACAATTATCTATAAATAAAATCTATTCTTCTAGTCTATTATAGATAATGGTATTAATAGGAGTTACAAATATTTTTTCAAATATCCTCCAGTAAATCGAATGAGGTACTCTCTTAATTTTAGTTGAATATAACTTTATCGCTCGTAGTTATATGAAATTATAATATACGTATGCATAATAATCTAATAATTTTCTTTCTGCAGAACGCTATTTATAACGCTTCCGCTTATCAACGACCTCCTCGATGTATAACGTCGACCAGGAGATGGTCAGCTTATGGTACGAGTTCTCCTTTGCAAAAACGTCAATATCTAGATTATAGATCATGCAGCTTTAACAACTTTACAAAGTGCAAGTACTTGAATCCGCAGAAAAAGTGACCCACCGGCTTCTGTAAACGCAAGAGGAAGGTCGAAATCATGTTGATGTGGCCCCAAAGATCATTTATTTAGTCTGTGTGGAATGTAAATATATTTTTTCAAAGTCTATGATAGCAATTAATAAATTATATGCAGGTAAAAAAATAAATATAAAATTAATAAAATACGATGAACATAGAAATACATTCTGCAGGAATACTGCCAAAATATTACCTCACTATTAGAACATTATTTGGATACATATTGCTTGAACTATTGGCGCAGTTTGAAATTATGAACTCTAACGGAATTCTTTCGATATACTTGCAGTACTGATACTTCCCGTACGCTTATTCAACTTTACAGATACCAAAATCTTATAGGTTGGCAAAATATTTCCCATTTTGACGCGGGCACGAAATTTTCAAATAAAACAGCATAATGAAAATTTATAATTCAAAATCAAATTTAAGCTTAAATCATAATATTGTTTAATAATATATCATTGCGCATATTTCTATTTAACTCGAAATTTATTATCAGAGAAAATTCAACAGAAACTTAAATTTATAATAGAAATTCATCATTAGTACAAACAATGGATCATTCTTGAAGACGAAAGCGGCGTATGATTCATGTATGAATGGGAAATCCTCTACATAACGTTTATTCCAAATACGTAAAACCAGAATAATATTTTTCCCACATATTTAAAAGCGCGTACACCCGTATATTATTATACAGTATCAAAAATGTAACTGGTTAAATTTTATGTACAAATGAAGTAAGAGAATAAAGTGTTAAACGCCACAGCGATATTTTCCGTCTTATTTATCAGCTTAATAGTTTTTGAAGATATCAGGAAATGTACATAAGTTATGAAACAATTTCAATTTCAGAAAAATCAAACGTAATCCTATAATCTTGTCAAAAAAAAAGTGTAGAACAGTCTAGCTCAAATTCAATAATTACAAATTATTGAATACGAACCATGAATGGGAAAAAGAAAAAATATTATTGGACCAGCCGATTTTCAAGTATTGACTTCCATTACTAGAAAATCAACTGGTTATGAAAAGAGAGGAAGAAATATCGGATTCAAAAAGTATAAATATTTGTAAAAGATGATGAAAATTATTGCAAATATTTGGAATGAATTATTCCGAATCCAAATTGATGTAATCGAAAGATTTTAATGGAATTTGAAAGATAATCGTTTAAACTTTGTCTTATATCCTTAATTGGCATCGATCGTGATATCAGAAAATAAATTAAAGGACCTTCGGAAAAGCGTTTACTTATAATTGATGAGCGATACTGAAAGTTATGGGGTCTCCAATATTATAGAGTTAACTTTTTCCGTAATGCGTCATAGCTAATCAGTTTATTACGTACCGAACCATTTTTCTCAAAAGTAGCGCATCCATTAAAAATCTTTGACCGTTTCTCATCGATCTTTACATAATCAACTCCTTATCCCGTTACAGCGAACAAAGATAAGAAGAACGTGAAAGATTTATCGTCGAAATTTATATTACAGCGGATACACGCGCGCACACATAAAAGGAGCGCAAAAAATGTTATATAACGGCATGAATATTTCATTCGATCAAGGAGCATAATACTTTATTTAGGAATGATGATAATGTACATAACGAGCCAAACTGCGTTTTTAACGCATACAAAGTGATCCCGCGAGACCCTCTTGGCAATGGCCGCGAGCTCTCTCACCCTCCCAATGAGAAAAGAAACATATATCAAAAGCAGCGGCAGCCATACCCCTCCCCGAAAAAGGCCGCACGTCGCGAACTCCGTACGCTCTATTATAAAATAGAACTTTTAAATTTTCGATACATTGCCTCGACTGTGCGACACGCGGACGATTCTCACCGCGAAATAAGAAATAACTCGATTATTGCCCGAGGCCCCAACCGCCGCACACACTCGTATATACATACAAGATTGTGGCCTGTGCGCACGAGTCATGATCGTGGCTCTCGTGCGGCCTAGTAATATTTGGCGCGCAATATCAGGGAGTTGATAAGCCATAAGGCAATTGTGAAACGGGAAGGAAGACGCTTGTATGCGGTGGCTTATATATATATATATGTATGTACGCGGCGGGGTACAGTGGCTGCGGCGATACTGTGCGCGTATATAGTATATAGGCGCTTTCGCTTAGCCTCGGGCCAGGTGTCCGGGCTCAGCGCTAGTTAGCGAGTTAGCTGATTGGACGCCTGGAGGGAGCGCGGCTATGTAGCCAGAGAGAGAGAGAGAGAGAGAGAGAGAGAGGGAGAGGCGGCGCGCCACGCTGCGGCTCGGGGAACCGTAATATCATAATAGAATAGCGATGTTAGTAATAGCATCGTGGGCGCGAGCGAGTGAGCGAGTGAGAGGCCGATCGAGCGAGAGCGAGTCGAGCAATTTGCATCGCATTGTGTACTCGTTATGCCTCCATCTGTCCCTGCCCCCGGCGCACACCAGCCATCCTACACCCCGCGAGCGCGCTTCTCTATATATACTACGCTATATATACGTATGCGAGGGTGAGCTCCTCTCTATAGCACTGAGGGTCGCCTCTGCGCCACTACCCAGCCAGAGAAAGACAGAATCTTTTTCTCTCTCCCCCCCCTCTCTCTCTCTCTCTCTCTCTCTTTCTCTTCCCGCAGCTCTGATGGGTATACAATAGGCGAGTCGTTCACCTGTAGACGCGCGGAGCTGCACACCGATTCGCCATGATGAAGCTAATATGTAACGCCGATGAGCGCGAAAGATCGGCGAAAGTACAGCCATACGATAATGCAGACAATGCAGGCGGGTGTGGCAGGCACAGGGGGATAAAAAAAGTGTAAAGAATGATTTAGGGACAGCGAGTCGGTTACCCCTCGTGTACATTATATATACATATACATATCCCGTTCTCTAAAGCTCTCGCGGAGGTCGGACATATATATAATAATCGTGTAGTACATCGTATGCCCTCGTGCTCGCGCGCGCCCAGCTTTGATCTCTTATCGTTACTTCGTTCGAGAGAGCACATTTTCTCTATACTCTGACACACGCAGAGACGCGCGGGTCCCGCCCTCCTCGTACTGCAAAATATCAACTAAACGATAACCTTAATTTATTATTCATTCGTTGGGCGCGCGCGCGAGCTAGCGTATACAGCTCTCGCCCTTCGCTCTCTCTCTCTCTCTCTCTTTCTCTACTCTTCAATTTTCAAAGTAGCTCCATATGCCGCCGCAGAAATTCGCGACGAGCCGCCGCCGCCGCCACGTGCGACTATAACGCCCGCCGCCGCCGACGTCTTTGCCTACACATCGCCTTTTCGTGCATGCCTTTTATGTTTTTACAAACTATCATGCATAATAGATGGGCCCAAGCGCGCGGCGTGCACTTTATCCGCAGGTGAACGCGCGCGGTCTTGTGTATGTTCGTATACCCCTGTATGCGTTGCCGCCAGTGCGCCCGCGCTCGCGCATCCTCTCTCTCTCTCTCTCTCTCTCATCTCGCCCTCAAATTTCATTTCACTGCTTTGATGCGCTGCGAGATTAAATTTATTTAATGGAGGTATATATATACATATAAAGCGGAGTGCGATAACCTATATTGGAAGAATTAACTAAAACGGCTACTTGGGAAATTTTGTGCTATTTACACGCGTATATCCGACTAACGTATAGGCTAGGGGATTCGAACACCGCGCAGATTGTGAAAAGAACGTTCAATTGTAATAATTGTGGGACTTTTCGTGATCGTGCACACTTGAAAAGTGACCTTTCTCGAACGCTTGCGCGCGTGTGCAGTTCTCGCACTTGTGGGGGGAACATTTTGTGCTCGGAACAACTTCCATGGAGTTTTTTTTTAAAAGTATTTAGCACGCGCAGGAAATCTAATGTATTAGGTACACCGATCTCCATCAATGATACAGGTCGATTTAACAAACTTGGTATAACTGTTTACCCATACTGCGATTAACTTTCAACTTTGAATATAATTAACAGATGGACATCTAAATCTTATGATATAAAGTGTTATCTATAATTTACTGTACTTATTAATATATTCGTACAGACCGATTAAAGCGGTATTATATCATTCAATATTGACACACTAGGAGTATCAATGTAGCCACCCGGGCATACTCAACAGTAAGTACTTAGCTTAGTCTCTGTATATCGGTCTGTTTAATATCAATTGATTGTCTGAGAGATATAATCAATGCTAAACAAATAATCGATGTATATAGAGCTTATAATACATGCTCTTCTAATCATCTATTCTCGTCGGTGTGATATTCAAGACTTCCTATATATTACTCTCGAAATAATGCTAATAAATTTTTGAATTGATGCTGTGTGCCCAAAGCTAAACTTACGTCATTATATTACCCCAGGTAATTCAGTCAAATACTACAATGTAGCATTTCGTTGATATGAACATAAAGTTGGGCTAACGCGTTTTCCCTCTGTACAATTATCTCGAGGCTCTACGCAGAATTCCTAACGCCATTTCGCTCGAGATGTTCGAAAGTATAACATAAAACCTGTTAATCCTAATCCCAATCCTAATTCTTTCACGAAATGATTTATGGTAATGACAAAATGCTTTTATTGCGAGTGCGAACGGTATATATTCACGGTATAAAATAACATCCGTCTTTGCAACTTTTTTTCTCCATTTTTCGTAAGCTAACCTTATTCTCTCATCAAAGCATTCCATTTTACGCTTTCGCAAATTGTAAGGTCACATTTACGATTCGGAAAACTATATATACCCTAAAATATATCTCATTTCGTCATTGTAAGAAAATGAATGCAATTAATTATCTCCCTCTCTCTCTCTCTCTCTTTCGATTCATTTAATTTATATAAACAAAAACGAGGATGTACCGAGAGTGAGAGAGGGGGCGAGAGAGAGAGAGAGAGAGAGAAAGAGAGAGCGGGTAATCCGAAACGTCAGCATTAAATTAGATTAGTCGATTTTGGCGAAACGTAGTTGAATCGGTGAATGAATTTGAAATCCCGAAAGGGAAGTCGCAATATCAATTACCCTCGGCTCCCTCTCTCTCCTCGTGCCAGGCGAGTGGGAGGTGGTGGGGAGTTGGGGCGGGCTTCGCTCACTCGCTCTCGCGTTCCACATCCCGACATCGGATTAACTCAGCTTCGAAGGTCTTGAGATTTTCCATCTAGACGGGATCTCCAGGATATATCCCATCATCGTTCTTGCACTGAACATCGAGACTGAAATGAAAATCCAGTTTCCAGCACATCAACTCATCCCTCCTCCTCCTCCTGCTCCTCCTCCATCTCCACGTCTCTTCTCTTCGCTCACTCTCGCGCTCTAACCTCCATCTCCTCGTTTATTTCGTTTCCGATGCGAGCGGAGAAATTATATTTTTCCTCAGCTTGCCAAGTGAAAGGTAATATTTTTCCTTCCTCCTTTTTCCTCCCTCCTCATCCAATATACGGGGCTTTGCGGAAATGAATTTCCTTTTTCCGCGTGTATATAGCGAGCTTCGCATGCGACTCCTTTTTGATTATAATAATGTCGGAATATATATTATAGGAAATCTCTTTACTCTATGTGTACTGCGGAAGTTGTCGAGCGTGTTCCAGGGGACCGCCGCGGGAGTAAGGGGGTCGGGTCAGGTGGGGGGCAATAATTCGTTAATGCCCAATTGGTAGACAAGTTGTTTAGCTGGTGCAGCGCGCGCCACAATACGTGTGTGTGTGTCCCCGCGCGCACCCTGTAATTCCCCTAATAATCTAACTGAGCTCACGAGATATACATTCGAGAGCGCTTGGTCGGTCGGTCGCCGAGTGATTTTTCAAAGTGCGTGCAGTAAGAATATAAGAGCGTTAGTAGATGAAGTCGCAGGGATTTGGCGTGTCGTGTAATCCGGTTTGTTTGATCAATAAAGGGGCTGACACGAATATTCACTTGAGCGTGAGAGAAAGAACGACGAGAGTATATAGACGGGGGTGGTTATACTCCACATACATATATATAATAGACACGTGTGTGTGCGTGTACGTGTGGGTGTGGGAGTGGATACGGGAAGGGGGAGGGGGAGGGGAGAAGTGAAAATTCGTATCAGAGCATATTTGTACCTGCTATTCATGGAGGAGCGAATAGAACACAGTCGGTCTGGTGCGGCGTCGAGTTACCAGTCTCTCATCTTGTATCGTCCCTAGAGTATATCCGAGGACAGTCGAGCGTGCAGCGAAGGGTCCACCCGGCTATTGCAATGTAGATTGACATTGAACCTCTCTCTCAAGGAGTCTCATCTCTACGCACATACACACACGCGCACATATGCACATCTATATATATATATATATTTCTTGCGCGGTCTTCGTTCAATCGCCGAACCAACGTGTCACGAGCGTCGAAGAACAAAGCCTATAAGTAATTCTGATGTCATATAGTAGCTAGACCTTGGATCGCATATCCCATGAAATTCCTCTGTCATCCGAAAAACGAAACACACGCACACACACATATGCACTAGCGCGCTAAATGATCCGTCAGAGTAGATGGAGTGGAGCGTCGGCGGCTGTGCGGAGCACGCGAGTTATATAGCTAAGAGAGGGTATAATAGGAGAGAGCAGAGAGAGAGAGAGAGAGAGAGAGAGAGAGAGAGAGAGAGCGAGCTCAGGCGGCTGCTGCGGCGCCCGGAGAGTGAGAGAGCGGCTGTCTGTCTGGCGTCAGTCAAGCCGCCACATTATACGTCCAAACGGATTCGTGCTCTCATAAAATAGAGTGTTTACGACTAATTACGTTGGGCGCCACTTGCGGGTGGGTGGGGGTTGTGGAGTAGGACGCTGCCACGACCCACAATCCGCCTCGGAACCACCACCTCGTGAATTCATTAAAAACGACAAGGGCTTATAGAGAGGATCGAGAGGAGAGGCTATATAACACCAACACCACGCACCGACACGGCGGCATATCGGGTCATCGATCACTATCTATATATATAGCGTCGTATATACGACTCTTCTCTCTCTCTCTCTCTCTCTCTCTCTCTCTCTCTCTCGAGGACAGAGGACTAGCACACCACCTGCACCTTTCTATACCGAGAAGACAGAGGAAGGGGTGGTGCTGCTGCACGCTCGGAGAGGGGGTTGAAAGAGCTGCTCGTGCCCCTTCCACCAGAGAGAGAGAGAGAGAGAGAGAGAGAGAGAGAGAGTCGCAGCAGCAGCAGCCAGCCTTAAAGCTCGGCGGCTCTTGGCCTGGCTTGCTTTCAGAGCCGCCGCTGCTGCTGCTGCTGCTGGGGATCCGCGGGAGAGGCGCGCGCGCTCGTACAGCCCGCCGCCCTTAGCCAGCCCCTCGTTGCATTTTAAATCAAAGCCCGGAGGTAACGCAATCACCAGGCATCACGACGCTTCCACAATTTTCTACTTTAAGCTACTTTATGTATTAGTGCTTCCCTCCCACCACCCCAACCGCCCCCCACCCACCCCCTCACCTCTCCTACCTCCTCTATAGTATATATATGTGTGTGTGTGTGTGTGTATGTATATACCAGCCCTTGGCGTGTTCGCTCTCCTTCGCGCTCCGCGACTCTCGGTACATTAGTGCCTCTCCCCGACGGCTCTCCTAACCAAGTTATTTTATTAAACAACCTCTAAGCAGCAGAGAGGCGCACACCGGTGACGACGTAGTCCGACGTCTACCGCCGCCTCGCCGCCGCCTCTCCGCCGCCTCTATAGTACGTACAAGTATGTATATATATATATATACATCGGTAGGCGGCGCCCGGCGGGGCAAGTATTCCGCGAGTTTACGCGCATCGTTAATTATACTTTTAGTTCGGCTGCAGGCAACTTCCCACGGCGCTGCGCTGCGGCATAGAATCCCGCGGACCCCCGCTTGACTCTATTTTGTCTCCGCCGACGGCGCTGCAGCTCTTACACTTTTCTTTGCCTTTATCTAGTCGCCGCGTGTATATACTGCGGGCAAACCGCGCGCGCGCAAGGGGTTGTATACCCTTATAACCCTCGAGTTTGCTATCTCTCTATATACTGCCAGCCAGGGCTCATTTTCCTCAATTGCTTCTGCCGGTCGTGCTCATTAACATTGCACGGCGTAAGGCGACTCGCGCGCTCTACTCTCTCTCTCTCTCTCTCTCTCTCTCTCTCTCTCTGCAGCAGCGTCTTCGCGTCAGAGTTTTACTGCATTCCGGCTACTTTCTCTCGCTATTAATGCTCTTTCTTTTCACCTTCATTTCACTATCAATTGGTATATATTGGAGCTGCTGCTGCTGCTGCTACTGCAATTGCTGAAATTCTCATTAGGCTGTGTATATTTTTCTTGAATAGCAGCAACGATCGGGGTGTGCGAAATGGGTTTTACCAGGAATCGCTAATATGTACTTAGCTGTGATTGAATATGCAAAATAGCATTAATAAGAATCGCTAAAGGGGATATAAGATTTTGTATATATTTGCGTCGTGATTAATATTTTACTGTATAATGGTATTATAAGTTGGCAGTTCACCTTCACTTTTTCATTGCTAATTACAATACTTATATATAAAGGTATTTAACGTCTGCTTTATTATAATCGGAATCTTAAACTCCTGATTACTATGTATACTAAAATTTGACACTATATAAACTTTAAAATATTCACACTTTTAATATAATGTATGCATAATAAAAATATTCAAAAATTGTCTTGAAATGAACTGTATACTTATGAACAAAATATATTTCAATTTTTATGAAAATATTTACTTTGAAATATCTATTATAAAAAGATCGAAAATAGGGTCGTGCATTATGCAGTATCGAACCGCGCAGGGTTGCAGCTTGAAAACTTCAAGATCTTCTGAAGGAGTTGTACACTGAAGTTTTTAGATTCATGAAAATAGCACATAAAAGTTATAAATTTTTGTTTAAAATATGAAGTGGTAGGTATTTCATCAGTTTCGTCCTCCAAGCATTTACTCATTATTAAATATATAGACTTGGTGAGAGGCTGTCGTATACCGTACATATATACAACAACAACAAGGGCAATCCAAAAGATAGACTCACTACAATATGTACGCAGCTTAATAAATCATATGTTAAAAGAAAGAGCTCTTTCTATTAGTTAACTAGTTAACTAAGTTAGCCTCAAGTTAAGTAAATAGAATGATCAACAACGACCTAACAAAGGAAAAAGCTGTATATTTATTAGAATGTGTTTATTGTGCGAGTAAAACGAGTTAAAGCAATCGGTAAATATACGGGTATGGCGTTGGAAACACACACAGACATTTCCAACAGTTAACTTGCTAAATTGAATTCATAATTGTAATGTCCTACAAGATTGTACAAATTTCAAACTTACGTATTTCAGTTGTAAATTTTTTCAACAACTTTTTTTCAGAAACTTTTCAATATGCAAAATAAAATGCATTTTCAAAATTTACATTAATTAATGAATAAAAATTGCAAGTACGCATATACATACATATACGTACAATGCATTACGTATGATTTTTGAAACATTTTATTCGGAAATTGCATTTTTGTAAGCGTTAAACGAATTAAATTTAAACTGTTTTCACTGGAGCTGTAGCTTTGCAAGATGTAGAATGGAAGGCACAACTATTTCGGGTACCTCGATTACTTACTTTACATTTATTTTCATCTCCATACATTAACAGTAGTTTTATCGAATTGCATATTCAGGGTGTTTTTAACAAAATCCAATTTTCAATTTATATGACTAAACCAAGAAACTTATATTTACACGAAAAATACTAAAAATATGCTATTTTGTTAAATAAAAAAGACGAAACATTGGACAATAATGATTGTATTAAGCAGTTTAATCTTATGATTCGAATGATTTAAATGATTTGTAAATGTTTCGAAGTTTTATCGTTATTGCTCAAATAAATATTAATATTTAAAAAATGAAACGTTTTATCAGCAATGAAATAAAGATTGCAATAGGTTATATACATTCATTTCAAATTATTAATTAGATCAATATATTCTTTGAGTTAATCAGGTATGTAATATTTAAGTGCAGGAATATATCATCGCCTATATTAGTAGCAGCACTATTATACTTAATTTATTTTTATCAATGGAAAATCTGAACATGTTATTTCTCTTTTTCTCATTAAACTGTGCATAAGAGACCTTCCAAATAACTTTGAACAATTTCACTGTTGAAAAAACTAGTTTTTTTTTTGGAATAATAAATATAAAAGATATGGATATATATTTTAAGTAGAAATGGTAGTGCGTGGTCAGACGGCAGGTTTAATTATGCATGAAATTGATCCTATACGACTTTTAGTTTTTAATAGGTGTTTTTTAAATCCCATTTCAGTTTATTGCCAATCATCACACATATTTCAAACTATATCGTATATCGACGGACTGAACGTAAAACGCGTGTCATCTCATCCGAAAATAAAATACTGAATTACTGATATAACTTTATTAACAGAAAAAAATTAATATATTAATTTGATAATATATATTGGAATATTTATCGCTATTATAATAAATTATTTTATTTTATCATTAATTGACGGCAGCTTTCATGTTTAATCCAACGATATAAGTATACTGTTCATTACATAAAATTTTTCTGTAATTATAATACAGATGCTAACACGTAGATTATTTACACCATTTATTCCTTTTATTCTTATGATATAATTCTAGAACTTAATTATTACAATAAAATATTGAACAATCATAATTCATAAATTAGAAACATTGTAATTGTGAACTGCGGTAGAAAAAGTATATCACTGCGTCTAATGGTTACAAAATGGGCGAAATAAGTTTCATCCAGACGAGCATTAATCAAGCTTATAAAATAATATGTATGAGCCAACGAGGGAATATAACGCGACATATGTCGGCTGTCCGCTAAGTGTCGTGCATATTAACACGCCGTGCATAGCCCCCAGTCACTGTTCCGGATATCTGAGTGCGGGGATGAAAAATCTCATTAGGGTCTTAAAAATCTTGGCTATAATCCTAGCTATATGCGAGTGATACATCAATCATCACAAAGATTTACAAATGATTTCTTTCCCAACAAAAATATATCTCTATCTGCGCGTTTAAAAAAAAGTTAACACTTACAATAATGTCGAAGCTCGTTCTGCAATAAGCGTTTAAATATTCATATTGCATTCGAATTGACCTTATAGAATTATCAAAAACAATTAAATGAACATTGCGGTGCAGGTTTCAAGGCTTCGCGTATACACCAAATTTGCGCAGGTTAAATGAGCGTGGTAAATAGAAGAGGGGAGGGTTGGGGGAGGGGTATTTAATACGGTCAATTTCCATCTCTTCGTATATACGCGCATTCGAAAATCTAAGAGAATCAAAAGACTCACTCTCTCTGCATTTATCGCGCGGCGCTGTTTGCGGGGCGAGAGATTAGCTACACGGCTCGAAACGGCTGCCGCGCATCAGCAGAGATCGCTTTAATTTCATTGAAGCGAACGCATAAGAACCTTAACTTCCACGGGTGAATTCCTCGAGAAAGTGCCGCTACGTATAATCTCCGCTCAGGCTCCCGTACCCCATCATACGCTTTCACCTATATCTCAATTCCACAACGATTTCCGTATCACTTATAAAGAAGGCTAATTTATACACACGCTAAAGACTCGATAAGAGCGATAAGAAACAAAGGTGCGCACAGGATTCTACCAAAATCATTCCGCATCATCCAGAAAACAAAGCCCATAACGAGTATAGCTCGAGGAAAACGCGTGCGCTGGAGTACATATATGTATATATATATATGTAGGTGATCGTGGCTCGCCTAACGCGATCAGTCGGCCGCAACGATTCAGTGCAGAAGTAGCGGCAACAGCGTCGACGGCGCCTCTAATGAAAAAGCAATCGCGGCGCCTTTCAATTTGCCGCCTAAGTGACAATCCCCGAGGATTATCGAATCCGCTACGCTGGCGGTGGTGGGGATCACAACGGGAGCGGTCGCGCGGCATCGGGCTACACCGAGCGTGTGTCGCGAGCCGCTCCAGCCGCCCGACGACGACGACGACGACTAGGACACGACGAGCTGTACTCCGTGACTGTATACCACGTCTGCCGCGGACGCATACAGACCGCCGCGCCGATATACACACACGCGATTTACACACTCGCGGGCCGGCGGACCGCGTCCTCGACGGCTCCGTGCACACAGACGGACAGAGAGAGAGAGAGAGAGAGAGAGAGAGAGAGAGCGAGAGATTCTCCCGCGCGCCTCCCATTCGCCCAATGGCGGTCTCAGAGGCGTGGCTATCGCGGGGCGGTCGCGCCTGCGCGGTCCCGCCCACTCCCGCGATCTCCCACGACTAGTGAGAGAGAGAGAGAGAGTTTGAGGACGGCATGGTTAGCCGGCGCGCGATGCTGCTGCCGCTGTCGTCGCTGCTGCTGCTGCTGCTGGTGCTACTGTTGTGTACCGCGGCCTGGCGGCGAGACTGTCCGAGATATTCTCTCGGGGGCCAGCTGCCAGCAGCACGAGATCAGTGCGTCGAGCGGCCTCGGCACGCACAGTCCTATACTGTATACATGTGAGACACGCACACACACGGTGACCACCTCGTCGTCCTCGTCCTCGTGGAGTAACGATACGTAGGTGCAAAGAATCTCGAGAGAGAGAGAGAGAGAGAGAAAGAGAGATAGTTGACGGCCCCGGACGGTCAGTCGCGGAGGCTCATCCATTAGCCGGGAAGCTGTTGTTCAGCCACGAGTCCAGGATTCTCAGCCCCGGCGGAAGTGGGGCCCTCGCGCCACCAGGCCGGACCAGCCCCTCTCCACCGGCTCCAACAGCTCCAGCTCCCTGCAGCCGAGCCAACGCCGTATCGGCACCGGGAGCGAGGAGCAACGCCAATACGGGCCCCACGGCCAACGCAGCCGCCGCCACGACGACGCTCTTCCGACCGGGCGCCGACTGTTCCTCCAGTCCGCCGCTGCTCAAGGTACGTCCCCCTCCCCCTGCGATTTGGAGTCTTCTCGTCACCCGCCGCCGTCGGTTGTGTACACGCTTGTAGTCCGCTGTTGGTGTTGCTGCGAAAGGCTTGTGCCGCAGCCGAGTCGCCGCGATGTGTGCGTGTGCAATGCCGAGGGGGGCCAGGATTAGGATGTCGCCCATTACTGACCGAGTACGCGCGTGTGTCTCTCCGTATGTGTGCGTGTGCGTGTGTGTACGCCGGTGACGACCCCTCGTACGTGCACACTTCCTCTCTCGCGTACATAGCATGTAGTCGGTCTCGATTTTCGCAGCTGCTCTACGCGTTCATAATACGTATAAATATACGTGCTGATCGTCTTCCTCTACAGCTTCCTTCGCGGATTGTTTATTATATAATGGGCTTGTCGAAGGAGAAAAAACGACTGCGCAGATTCGAAAAGCTTCGATATACGCGTGTCGCGTATATAGATGCATGCGTATACATATAGAGAGCGAAAGCGCGCGCTCGCGGCGATATTAATTGAAGTCAATGGCAACAAATGGCTTTTCAAATGGCTCCTGTACATGTAGGCCCATGCGTGTGCGTAATTGAGCTGGTAAAAAATTGGCGAACCATTCGCGCGTTTGTCCCTTTTTTTTCTGTGCAATATATGTATGTATAGACGTGTATATATATATATATATATATATGTGTATAGGCGACGAGAATCGCACGAGGCGAGCAAAGCGTGTGGAACAATAAAGCGCGGGCTACGAGAGAGAGAGAGAGAGAGAGAGTGTGCGAAAGGGAAAGGGAGAGAGAAAGAGAGAAGCTACGAAAGCTCGGCGGCGCGGAGCTGTCGTCGTCGTCGCGCGCGCGCCGCGTGGACATGAATAATTGTGCGCGTAGTCACAAACGAATTTGTTGATATAAAGAGCGCGCGCACAGCTTGTACCCTGCACCTATATAATACACACACAAACAAATCGGGAAACAGCACATTTAGGTGCTCCGTTCGGTCATCTTTCATTCATTCAGCTGATGGGCATATAACGCGTTACCGCTTCCGCTGCTTCTGACGGTCGTGTCGCGCGCGTGTGTGTGCAGTGGGTGACCGTTCCGGGATTCGCGGGATTTGCACCCTCTCTCTCTCTCTTTCTCTCTGTCTATGCACTGCGGTGTGGAGCAGACCTAACAACCGAAAAAAGAGCACGTATACAGAGAGAGAGAGCGAGAGAGAGAGAGAGAGAGAGAGAGAGCGAGAGACGGGCGCGCGAGCGTCAATCGCCGAGTTAACGGCCAGTCTCCTCTTATTACGCCTTTCGCCCCGCTGCCGCCACCGCCGTCGCCGCCGCCGCAGCCTCTGAACCGCGACGACATACACATCTCTATAGGCGTACTTGTGTGTGTACGCACTCGCATACAGACACACACACACACACACGCACACACGCACACACGCACACAGAGACACGTATAGGTTAAGCGAGTTATACTTTATTTCTCCGTGTAATCGCTAATTCCATCATTTTCTCGGAGATTACGCTTTCTCGTTTGCACTGCCTGCGCCTGATTAAACTACCGTTCCTAAGTGCTAAATTACGTGCTCTCATGAGCGCTCATTCAATTATCTATGAGCTCGCGCGCGCGCTCGCCCGCCTGCCTGCCCGCCTGCCTGCCCGCCTGCCTGCCCGCCTGCGCGCCATCCTATACACCGGCCGTCCTGTGTATATACCATATTATGTACTGGTATACCCGACCCCGACCCGCTACGTTTGCAACGCGGCCGTGTTTCTTTTGACGAATTTTTCCATACTTCGTACAGATCGATCTCATTTCTTTTTGTATGTAAATTCGTTACGATCACGAGATTAAACATTCATCGCGTGTGTGCGTGCGCGTGCGCGTGTGTGTGGGCGCGCGATGGGAGAATCGTTACGCGGCAGTATTTTGTATTCCCTTTTCGCGAGTGCACCAGCAGCAACAGCAACAGCACCAAGCACGCAATCTAATAAAGCGAATTAATATATGGAAATATGGGATAGGGTCTTGACGAGGCGATGTAAATTTTTTTCTTGGAAATCATCAAAATGCGCGTTGGCCGTCACCGCCACCGTCGCTTCACAGAGAGATGCAAATTTTCAAACCGCGCGACGCGCTAATTGCACGACGTGTTTGTTATTACATTCGATTCGTGATGTGTATCACTTTTGTCCGGTTAAGCGTGTAACCTTTAATTTTGTTGAAATACCTGTGTTATTGTTTTTTTTTACTTTTTTGGGATCTTTGCGTGCGATGCGGAGGCTGCAGAGCGAGCGTTTTATGTATATACGAATTGTGAAATTATGAATGAACACTTCATTTTCAAATATGCAGTATTTTTATCATTGAGAATTTTAATTATCTAAAGTTGGATTGATTTCGCGAGCGAGCTGTTATCGAAGTAGTTTATTTATAGATACTACATTTTATATAGTACGCGTCTTGTATCTCATTTATCGCGATATTACGACCCGTAGTGCAAGCTATAATTAATGCATATTATTGACGTTTTCGTCGATCCTAAGATCAAACTATAGTAGTAACGGGAAAATTAGCTAATGACAAGCGATAAAAATGTTGAATGCGAAGATTCCAAAATATATTATACGAAATTAATGAAGTGAACAATTTGCATTAGCACACTAACTACTTTAAGAGAAATAAATCATAAAAACGGTGCAAAAACAATCAGGAATCAGATAATTAAACAAAGACTTTTTATTTAATTTCGTACAAAAGTGTTAATTTCTACCTCTGATAACCCATAGTTAAGCGCGTCAACTTTTCCGTAACTCGACGCGTGGTGTTTGCGTGATGTCTAACTCTATATGAAGTTTTCAAACTAGATTAAAAAGTTTAAAGCAGTCTTTTACACTTAGGTTTTATTAAACATTTACAATTTTAAATTAAGGTGGCTTAACCCTGTATTTTGCTGAATATGCAATGTTTATTTAAAGGTTCATTATTATTCGAAAAGTGACATTATAAAGTTTCTACATTTTATAAAAATAACAAATGGATATTTTTATTTTAAATATCCTGAGATTGTACTATATATTTTGAATATTCAAAATCAAATCCCGCAGTTATAGATTAGCTAAATTTACAAATTAAATGTTATAACTGATTGGTCTTAAAATAAACTTTTTCAATCACGAGATTCGATTTTTATCAGTTACTATAGAGAGAAAGTAGCTGAGTGTGAGACGATTTTTCCCTTGAAAACACATGCCTTGAAAACTATCTTGTGCGAAGTTGAGAAATACTTCTTCAAGTTTAGCTACCTATGTGACATATATTCAGCGCTTCTGCTACGTTTGCGAAGGGTTGTTGAGATCTTCACATGATGCGTCCTACTAATCTCGGCGTGTATCTACTTGTGAGTGCATGTATAAACTAATTGTATTATTTCATCACTGCTATATTTTTGAATTCTGTCTCTATTAAAAAGTTCAACGTTTTTAAAACTCGTGAATTTCTTAATCAGAAATAATGATTCAAATTTCATAAGTTGAAGTCAAAAGAACTTCGCATTCTATTTTTCTTGGCAAACCAAGTAGGCGCACGTAAATACATATTGAGGGATTTAGTGGGCATAAAACGAACATTGAATTTATTATTCTTAATTTCTTCTTTTTTAAATTAAATTTAATGACTCTAAAAGATAACTTGTTAGTATTCATCTCGTTATTTTAAATCAATTAGTACGGCAAGCAAAGTTTACCTTTTCAATACAATAATAAAATAACATTTTATAGAAATTAAAAAAATATATTAATTCTTTAAATTTCTTATAGAATTTTTCCGGAGATATTTTTGTTGAAAAAATATGTTGAAACTTTTATAATATGATAAGGAATTTTTAAAATAGAATTCAGACGCCTTTTTATTTCATAATATGATGTGCATGTCGAAATGAAGTTGTTACCTTTTGACCGAATTGAAAACAATAGCCATTCCAGAAAATATATATATATTCAAAATTTGTACAAAATCGATTTCGAATGTTATTGTAGCCATTATTGCATACACAACAGTATTTACATGAAAATTGCTCAGAGAAGCATCAAAAAGAATGTTTTTTTATTCAAATTTTCTAGCTGAGCTGTTTCTGAACCATTCTAAAGGTTTAATCTTATGAATGCTGTGCGCTGTTCGTGTCTACAATATTTTAAATATAAATTGAACAATAATGTTTTATTTGTATAATTGTAATTATAATTACTGCATCGCATTAAGGAAGCATAGAGAGAGATTTTATATGTAACATATACTTCAATTTTGCTTTTCAATTTTACTGAATATTTATATAGAGTGTGAGGAAAAATCAATGTAGATATGATTTCAGAAAAGTGTTGAATTAATTTAAAAAGTAAATATTATCTGGACTATATTGAATACAATTTTTGAACGAATATCATTTGTAGTATTAGTTATAATCTGAGTAGCGCAACTGAAAGCAATTCTTTATCATTTATTGTGTCTATATGCTTCAAATGTTTACGAGGTTTATCGTGCTTGAAACTTTGACAGAAAGTTTTTCCTATATCATCAATCTATTAAGTTATTTCGGCATCACCACTAGAGTTTGATAATTAGATCTTTATAACTGTTTTCACAAAGGTATATTTTATCACGCGATGTACACAGATTGTTAAGTGTTTGTCACAAATCGCAACAATGTATATTCATATATAAGCTCGATCGAGCCAATTTAATGCATTCTGCATTGCTTTTAATCGGGCTTTAATGCAGTAATCCCTAATAATAAATTCCATTTGTGACCTGAGTTTGGTTGTAACCTTATTACGGTGAACCATTATACACTCTCGCAAGTGGAGCCCAAATGTGGCAAGACCCATTAAGGAATTATGTGGATGCTCAAGTGTGAATAATTTCACTATGGCGTACGAATCTCTCGTATCCATTCCGCAGTTCGATTTTGGAAAATTTTCACATCGTTAGTTATAAATAAAACTGATTACGAGCATGCGAACGTTATACTTTCAAAGTCACTGAAATGTTCGACAAAAGTTTTCTATAAAAATGTTGCAATAGTCTACAATAAACGTGGAAGAGCTAAAGTCCTTATTTTATTTATGCACAGATTGCTTAGTTATTAATTGTTTAGATTGGCTGGAAGTCGTAATAAAGGCCTCGCGCTCACGCACACAGGGATGCATATAAATTAACTGTTTACGTAATTAAAGTCCATTGCGTATTTAACGGACTTAATTTCGGGATCGCGAAATTGAGCTTGAAATTCTACCTCAGCGGTAAATTATTATTAATAAAGTTATTCTTTATTTCCTTGAAAAATCCTTACCGGCTAAATTCAAATTATGTACACATCGCGTTAAATGAAACGAATTTTCACTTAGAACTAAGACTTGTTTCGTTTAATAATTCAACGTATCTCGGTATACAACCTTTTCGTTTTATTTTATTCGGAAAAAACACGTAGCAATCCTTAAATATTCGAGTGCTTTAAGCTCGCACAAAGCATCCCGCGATAAAGCTCGAGATTTTATGCCGGGAGCATAAAATTTTCAATTTTGCAAAGCTCGGGAGATAGTCATCCGTTAGAAGGATGTACTACCGTAATCGGCATAAAAACAAATACACTCGAAATTACCGCGGAAACTTTTTACAACTCGATGATCCACTGCGCGCGCACGCGATTTGCCGATATGTATAAAAAGATTAAGCGAATGAATCCTGTGCGTCGGCGGCTAAAGCGGACGAGTAATAAACGTAAAAACAAGTTGAAAGGCTACGGGGAATGTTGATAATTGAAAAGCATAGCCGAGAGCGGGTATAGCGCGGAGTGTATTAGATGCCTCGCGGCGGGAGCGAGCGAGGCGTGCGGGGTAGGGCATAAAAGCCAAAGGAGAAAGGAAAGAAAATGGCAGTGAAGTGTATTTTGATTATTCCGGGCGTCGTTAGAAAAGGCTCACCTAATAAAAGTAACCGTACGACAGAAGCACGGTGGCGTCGGCGTCGGCGGCACCGGCAGCGGCAGCGGCGGCAGCGCCGGCGACAGAGAAACGCCAGGGTAGTTTGAAAAGTGATAAAAGTGGGAAAGGAGATCAGGGAAGCGCGGAGAAGGTTAATACAGAAATGTTGCTCTCTCTCAATGTGTATAGCCGAGGTCAATAAAAATGCGATTTTCGGGGTAAGGGTAGGAGAGAGAGAGAGGCAGGATATATACCCCCGCGCGCGCTATACACACTGCGGGTGCGGCTACGCAAGAAAGATAGAGAGCGTATATATAAAGAGAGGGAAGCTTGCGGAGAAGAAGAAGACTCTCGCTACTCTCTCTCTCTCTCTCTCTTGGCCCGAAGAAGACACGCCTTCATCCTCCCGGGGCGCCTTGGTGCGCTGCCGTGGGGAGGCCGCTGGTTGGAGGATCGGACGTTCTTTAAATGTATATCCTCGGGAACTCGATGTGCAGTGCTTCTTCGCGGCTCGGCTGCTGCTGCTGCAACGCCGCCGCCGCCGTCGCCGCCGCCGCCGCCCCTCTTCTTCTTCTTCTTGCTGCCTTCTTTCCTAGCGAGTGCCGCCGCCGCCGCCGCCGCGCTGTTTTACGCTTTTCGACTTCTTCAAGATTTATCCTCGGCGCTTCCTCGCTAAATCGTCTTCCGGCCGAAATTTACGGCCGAGCAATAATGCGAAAGACTCGCATTAATTCTCAGCACGTTGTATGGGTGTGTGTGTGTGTGTGTGTGTGCGTGTGTGTGTGTGTGGGATCTCTCAGACGCCGCCACCGCCGACGTCTTTCCGCTGTATCTTACAGTGAGTGTACGCGATGCTATATATGTATATATATATACGTGTATATGTACAGCGTGGTTTATACATCGGCGAGACACACCTTATACGGTCACCTGCCACTTTGCTTTTCATGGGGGATATGCTTTTTGGATCGGAGGATCGTGTCGTATAATCGAGAGAGGGGAGGATGTAGAGCGAAATGTTATAATTTTTTGGAATAGAAGGAATGGATGGCTATAGGAAGAATGGCGATGTATTGGTACGTTTCGAGAGGCTCTACTGTACAGCTCTATATGAAGAGACATAAATATTTCGTAATGGAAAAGAATCGAGTTTGGAGAGAATTTAATTCTATGTACACAGTTTGCGTACACAATGTTGCAATTTATAAGTCTTCGTATACATTTCAAATAGAGTATAAGTATGTATATTTGCATTATTCGAATTGCGCATGATCCAAATGAGTAAAGAAGCTCCCAATAAATAAATATACGTGTCCAATATACATACCTACACTAACTCTCGCCTCACAATATTAAACCTCGCGAGCTAATACTACATCATCGGCACATTTTCCCGCATAAGACGCCTAATTTAGATAGGCCCCAGAGTATATATATGGGCGCATGCGTATATAACTGAATTTTTCAAAGCTCTCTCTCTCTCTCCCGGCAGCTCAGCTAAAGGGTTTGCAGGTTTTTTTTTCACATTGCGCGCTGCAGCTCAGCTCAGCTCCGCGCGCGGCATCCTGCACCGATCATCGACCACTTGAACGAATTACTTTCATTAGGTTCAAAAAGCACATCAGCGCGTATCGCCGGTTAATCCTTAACCGATGCCGCACCGCTCAGTTCCGCGCAAATGAATATCGAGCGCCGCGTGGAAAGTTCGCCGTTGCCATGATTCGACAAAAATGATACGTATATTCGTGATAGAATGCAGCCATAGAGAGAGAAAGAGAGACAGAGAGTAGAGTAGAGTAGAGAGAGATATGGATTCTTCGTAAGCTTGTTGTTCCCTCTTACTCTCTCGTGCGGTTCGGATAGTATTGAGTTCGAGAGAGCATGTAACCGAAGAATCAATACGATCCTCCTCTTCGTTCGGTGTACCAATTGAGCTCGTTGAATCTGTGCCTCGAGCCACGCGGTTACGTATTGCCTCGGCTCCGCGCTCGAACACACAGACACACGCACATTCACACATTGCCAAGCTCGTTATACACGCACCAACACCCTCCTACATGTGAGCCGATCGGGTGAGTTTCGATCGGGCAGTATGTGTGAGAGAGAGGAAGATAGAGGAGGTACGTGCATGTACGTATGGAGGTAGAGAGAGAGAGAGGAGAATTGATGCATACAGAGAGAGAGAGAGAGAGAGTGAGAGAGAGACCGGAGAAGCAAACGAGAGCAGCAGCAGCAACAGCAGCAGCGGCAGCAGCGGCAGCAGTGCGGCCCAAGAGCCGCGCCAAACAAACTCATCCGTGTAATTGGTAAATTGACAGATTAATTCAATCAATGCCATAGTGGCTCTGCATGATCCCGCATGTGCCTCTGCTCTCTCGCATCCATGAATTCTATCGCGAGAGGAGCGCGCGATACACGCACACATCGCACTCCGACACAAAGTCCGTCCTCCCTCTTATCCTCTGATGTGTGTTCTTAGTTCTCGGCCGTACATTGTTGAGCAAAATGCCTCGTTATTGTTTTAATCTCTTTGTGGTTTGCGAGGTTTAGCGCGCCATTCGTGCACTATGCGGTGTATTGTTTCTGCGTGGCTCGATCTTAGTGTGTAGGTATCGAAGGCACAGTTGCTTGCTTTTGATTGAACGATTTATGTAAGGACTCGGGAAAATTGAAATGATAGGCGGGTGGAATTCAATTAGGTGAGAATTGATATTTCGCTGATTGATACGAGCTTTTCTTTGGCCTTTTCGTTATTATTGCATTGACGCGCGCTCCGAGCTTATTGTCAAAGTTTCGCTATGACGCAATCGTCGTGGCATTTTTCAATTGTGATGTCACGCTTTTATGATTTATATACGACTCGAACAGTCTTCGATATGGTTGGGAAGCTCAAAAAATTAATGACAAAACTCATTGATTGTGATTTATTATTATAATTTTCTCCCGAATAGTCTATGTCGTTCAATTTAATTTTATATTACAATTATAACTTTAACCAATAAGAACTTTTTAGAAATTTGTAGTCGAAGATTATTGAGAAAATTTTGCATCCTCAAAGAGAAAGCTTTGTATCGGTGAAAAAATTTTTTTTCTAAAAATACTAAAAAACATTTTAACATCAGAGGAGCAAAAATTGACTAGTTTTGAGAAAAAATTTTTTCGTGTGTGTATGTAAGTACCTATACCTCTGTATTTCGAGAACGGATACACTGATTACCAAGCTTAAAAAATTCATCTTATTCGTTTTTTTTTGTGGATTGGGAGCTGAAAAATAATTTTTAAGATTCTTTGATTTTATTTAGTTTTATTTAAGAAAATGACTTTTCGATTTTTGGTTTATTAGTTTTTTTCGTATTGCAAGTTGAATATTTTAAAAATTTACAATGTGTTTATGAAAGAACTTTTAATTGCCGACAATTTGAGATATTAGTTTTTAAAATAGCTTGCGTCGTTATTTTGAAAAATATCATTTTTTGTAACTTAGGTTATCACTTTTGAATCCATTTATTAATCATTATGAAAATTTATTAAATTTTTAAGGTTATTATTAGCATGAACTCATTAAATTTTCAGGCATTAAGATTTGTTATTTTTTGAGAAAATAATATTACGAAAATTTTTATTTTCTATGGCTTTCGATAGCAGAAGTAAAACTGCTTTAATATTGTCAAATTTTTATATATAAATAGAATTTTTGTACCTTGAGAGCTGTATATTTTTTCTAAACATTTGGTAAATAATTTTTGAAAATATTTGAGTTTGTCTGATTTTAAAGTATTTTTTTTAATATTTCTAATTAAAAACGGTTTGATGGATTTTGATGTTTGATGTCTCATTTTATTTGTATTTCCAATATTTTCAACTGATAATTTTTTTAATTTTGATTCTTCAATATTTGATAAATGAATATTTGTTTAATTTTTGGTTATGTTATACCTAGTCAAAGATATTGATATTTTTTCATATATAAGATAAAAACATATCAGATTCTAAAGTATTGCAATGGATAAAGCAAAACTTAACAAGAATATAATAAATAAATAATTTTTTTTAAATATTTACAAATATATTTGAAATAGTAAATAAATTTGAAAGTTATTCACAAATAGTATTTGTAATCATTGTAAATTGTAAATTGTAAACAATTGTAAAAAAAGTACCCTGGTAAAAAATTAACCAGCCGCGCTCTGCGCTATAAACTAGTTTCTGTCTAGATCTATAAAGTAAATTCTGGACAGAATTAAAGCAGAATCTGGCCAGAATATAGGTAAACCGGCATCAGCTTGTAATTAATATATATATATATACATATATTAATTACAAAAACTAAATTTTATTATTAGATTTATATAAAGGAGTCTACTATAGTTTATTATAATAAAAATGAAAGTCTCGAATCCGTCGAGATGCGAGTCCAAAGCGATATCATTGGCATCATTGGACAATAGGCAAATTCAGAAACTTTTAAATAAATGAATTAAAAAAATTAATTTATTGTAAAATAAATTTACCTATGTTAAAAAAAATGACTATCATTCAATTTATGAAAATAAAAACTTATTATTATCATTATCTTTTCTAATTTATTTACTATAACTTATTTCTTTACAATTTCTTTACATTGTTAGTATATTATAATAAAATAAATAAGATATTGTAATTTTTAATTTTTATAAAAAATTAATACAACTTTAATTTAACACGTTCGGAGCTATACAAGTCATATATTATTCGTGAAATTCGGGTCTGCTGTGCTGTAAGAGTCGTATATGATCGTATATAAAAATTCGAATATTTCATATAAATGATATTTTCGCCTATAAATCACTAAAAAGTTACAATTTATGTAATTCATTAGACTGCTTATAGTGTGTACTATTTGCTATCATATATGTCTTACTTTATAAAAAAAGTCTATGCCCATTTTCATGTAATTATATAAATAAATAAAAAAATTGTATTTAAAATATTAATAATAATCGCAAAATTAAAAAATAATTTTTTTATACTTCTTACATAATTTTTTAAATATTTTTAAATACGTTTTATTACTTACTTTATTTATAAATTATATAATAAATGATGTATATTCGAACAAAACCGGTTTTTCATTGCTATAATTAAAAAGTAAAAATATAGGTGTAACGACGGAAGGGGAATTTAAGTTCAAAATATTATATTTGAATGATTTCAAGTGCATTATGGAAATGTTTAGAATTATATAACTCGAGAGCAACTTCATTTGTAGCTATTTATTAAGTTCAAAGTTTGACCTAATTGCGAAACTGATTGCACAATATAATTACTGTTTTCAAGTATTAATGAGTTGGTACTATTTGTATTATAAATCGAATGTTTTCTACTTAAATTTATTTAAATATTATAATAAATTACTCTATTATGTCTTCTAAATAAAAATGTTATTGCTTATATTATATTTTATTTACATTTTACTCAAATTATTAATTTTTTTATAATGGTTAAAGTGATGCGCGCATGTGATTAAATTAAATTTTTAATTAAGTTTATATTAAAATATAATGAATTCTTTATAATCCTTTCGAATACTTTAAATTTTTAAAAATGCGGTTATTTTTAAATTTATTTCAATATCAACATTATTAATTTCTTATTACTTATATTAATTAATTACTTATATATAATATAATTATTATAAAGTTTAAATTGATTTGAATTAAAAAAATTACTTCTACTTTATACTTGATTAATCAACGGGGTCGTCAATATCACTTTAGTTACTTGATGGATATAACGTATACAAATTACTTATTATAGTATCTGCATTCATAAAGCCGAGAATTAAATTGCTACTGCTTACATAAAATTTAGCGTTACAACTATAATCAAAAGGTGTATCATATTTCTCCACGTACCAAATTTCCTCCTTCTCTCTTCGTGCATGAAACTAACTCACTTTATTTTTGAATGCTATTAACTTTTTAACTGAACGCTAATTTTTCACTGTACTTTAAAATTCTCGCGAACGTACGGAAGTTGAAAATATTTTCTCCAAGTTTTAACATTTTTAAACGATGAAGCGTAGAAGTACCTGTATAACTTAATTGCATATAATAGTTCTGACCACCTGATTATAACGAGCAAACATTATATTATCTTTATCAAGTTAAATGCTCATGCATCGCATTAAAAACGTTTATCTGTAAAGGCTTTGACGTGCCAGTTTATCGATGTCGCAAATATCAACACTGAGAAAAATGGATACTGCTCGCAAGAGGAAAAATCTGCTTGTGAGACATCCACGTACGGCAAGATAAAATCTACGTGAAGCTAGTAACCGGGTTCTCCTTTCTAAATTACGGTTTTCTTGTTTCTAGCAGAAAAAACTCTTCCTTCTAAACCAATATACGGCCGGCAAAAAGATTACGTGGTTGCTGTAAAATGAAATCTGCTTACCGCAAGTAGATAAACTCTACAAGTGATATCCGCCGCTTGAATAAAAGAGCCTTTGTCTTTAAAATTAAATTTATTTTCTGAAAGACAAAATCTTTTTCCTGTAAGTAGATAAAGCTTATTCCATTAAGCAGTAACTAATTTCTCTTCCAAATAAAATTTAAGTCCTTTCATAAGAACCTTATTAGGTGTAAATAGATAATAGCTTAGAGTATTAATATTCTACACAAATCTTGTAGAACATAAATTATACACGGAGAAAAAGGATGTAGCAATATTTGTGATGAATATACGAAAAATTACTATGTTGCGTACCAAAGCTGTGATATACTCATTTTATGGAGATTTTTCTTATATTCATAACAAATATTACTATGGACATAGTAATTTTGGCTATAAATTTCTATAAAAATTGCTATGTTGAATAGTAATTTTTGTTATAAACATAAGAAAAATCTCCATAAAATGAGTATATCACAGCTTTGGTACGCAACATAGTATTTTTTTCGTATATTCATCATAAATATTGCTACATCCTTTTTCTCCGTGTATGTATATATATGTTTAGACATAAGAGTTTGGAAACTAGCGCGGAATATAGTAAGAACTTCGACTTTGTTTACATTGCGTAACATTGTAACTTACAGTACATATTTCCAAAATCTATAGATTTTATATTATATTATGTACAATAGAAGTGCTCGCGTTAGTCTGATTTTCGTCACCAAACTGTATAAGCGTGTTAACCGCAAACTGTGAAGTGTTACGCACGTCGCATAGAAATAGTAAATTTTGATACTTGTGTGCGAAACAGGCGATTCTGACACGGGTACACAACCGTGCGAGGCTTCATAATTTGATTACAAGTAAAAATCCTTTTGCGGCTGGAGGATTCTGCTTCGTACAAGAATACAATTTTATCAAAAATAAATTAATGTAATGATAAAAATGATAAAGCTATTTCAATGAAGTATATAAGTCAATATTTATGAAAGATTTTTATTTCCATCGAATGGATTTCTTCTTATTGTCAGTATAAGCCAAATATTTTCTGAAATACTTTAGTCGCAGATTTAAAAGATTTCTATTTTTATTGAATGCGTTTCTTCTTGTAGCAAGTATACGCTAAAGTATTTCTGAAACTATTTGGCATATACTGACAATAAGAAGAAATCCATTCGGTGGAAATCAAAATCTATCATAAAAGATTCACTTATATACTTCATTGAAATAGCTTTATCATTTTTATCATTACATTAATCTATTCTTGATAAAATTATATTCTTGCTTGGAGCAGAATCCTCCAGCAGCAAAAGGATTTTTGCTTGTAATCAAATTCATTTTCTTCATTTCTACTTTATTCTTGCAGTTCATTAAGAAAAAAATCCTCTCGTATGAAACGACTTTTCTTTCGAAGAGTCAAGATTACGCAACTATAGTAAGTTGGTATAGTAAAAACTAATGATAAAAGAGTAAATTACCCCGTAACACATCATTAAAACTTGAATCAAGCGATGCTTCTTTTAAGAATTCGCCTATCCCCTCCCGCGGAGGATACCTTATTTTACAGCAAGCACGTAATCTTTTTGTCGGCCGTATGTTGGTTTAAAAGAAAGAGTTTTTTCTGCTAGAAAGAAGAAAACCATAATCTAGAAAGGAGAACCCGGTTACTAGCTTCAAGTATTTTTCTCAGTGTAGAAGATAAACACTTGTAATTAAAATAATTAATTTTGATGTTATTATATGCGTGATATGTTATGATGTCTAAATATTACAGATTATTCATCCCGACATTATTATAATAACGATTATAGTTAGTATATTTAATATTACAGCACTAATATTATTATCTGCACGTAATTAATTATATAATCTATATCAAAGATAACTATTCATTATTCGCTGTTTTTTATATTTCTTTCTGATCGAAAGATATCGTCCGTATATATATGCTGAAGAAAAGACATCTACTTTAATGCGATTCAAAAAGTAGAAATAAATCCGCAAGCTTATTGCGCACATTATGCGCGCATTATGAATATAATGACGCGTGAAGTAAACGATGTTTACACTCGGGCAGCCTCCGCTGCACACGAAACAACCCAAGCACTCGGTATATATAATACAAGCGAGGGGGTCGCCATACAGATACACATACATCAGAGAACCAGAAACGTATACATAGGAAGACAGTGCTGATGGTATATAATAGAAGCAAAGGCGTAGACAAAGGAGTCAAATAAAGCGATAATAAAGTGAGCAGTGCCGAGGCTTTTATTTATACGGTTACGCTCGGTTGAAGGCCTCTATACACACACATATACACGCTGATGTGCGTATCCCCGCGACTCCTCCAGCAGCAGCACCAATGGTGGATTTGATCGAGCGCGAGAGTATGCGTAATGCAGCGGAATCGAGTGGAGAGAGTTCAAGAGTCGCGTGTCTGTGTGTGTCTGGCGCGCGTGTGTGTGTGTGCGCTTTTCACTTAAAGGCTCGAGGGGTGCCGAGAGAGAGAGAGAGAGAGAGAGAGAGAGAAGGGTGTTGCTACGGGGCTTACCGGAAGTCAATCGGAATCTCAATGTCCCGACGTGATACCGAAGTATACTCTACTGTATAGAGATGTATACGTATAGATATATAGGGAAGTAAGGGCAGCTATCCTCTCGACTCGATTTCGTCACGCTCGGCCAAAGCCTCGGGTCTCCTTCACGAAAGCCCTTCCGGAATCCGGATCGTCCACCCGGAATTCCATTTGTCATGCGTTTATGACTCTAATGTGCCTTTTTGGCGCGGCCGTTTCCCTCGATATTCGCGACGTGCTCCGCGCTTTGTACAATTCTCGCCCGTGGCACTATTGCGTAATTGCAGACGATGGGTGTTATTTTATAAATCTATATTTTCTTTCCTGTCGCTTTATTATTCGGAGGAGCATTGCGGTGTATACGCTGGAATATACACATTCGTGACTGATATATGTACTTCACACTCGTCTAAATTGTGATGACTGTAGAGCAGAGAAAAAATGAGAACTTAAATACTTTCTACATTAGGCTACGATTAAATAGTTTTTCTTGGAAAACCATCTTGATTTTAATTTCGCAGAAACGTCTTTTCACTCTTTAAATGTGACACATTTTGTTCGTTTATGTGTATATATAATATGATCGAATGTATTTTTTCTAGTAGAATAATTCAATAGACCACGTTCTTAATATTTAATGTGCTTGGAAGCTTTAATTGTTTTAAAAACGATTCGTTATACATTCAGCGAGGAATGGCCTATAACAAATTTCTCAGTACGAGAATATAGTGTAGTGGTGCCACTTCTGCCGCCACTGCTGCTGCTACTGTTGCAAAGCGACCGGCAAGTATGTAGATTCAGAATGAAGATAAATTGAGCGTCGATCCCAATTCTATTCTATCTCTGTCAATCTAATATCCGTTTTATCTTCTCACTTAAGCCATGCTAAACTATTTATTTGCGATGGAGATTCGATTTTTATTACAAAAAAAAAAAGGTTGCGTGATTTTTGCAAATCGCATTTGTTGCATTGATTCGCAGCTGTTATATATATATATATATATATTGTAAAATAGGTTAACAATTCTATGGTTCAACATTGAAAATGTAGTTCAAAAATATTACGACCGTGCGATTATATATAGAATATTGTTTATAAAGTGAATTGGAAACAATGTATTTAATGATAGTGTGAAATAAATCGTTTTTGAAAATTGGACTGTGGCGATTATTACGGATAAAAGATTTACATATGCTTAATATTCTTAAATATATATTGAAATCAACACTTATATGTAGGAAAATCTATTTTTTAAAGGTAAATAACTCATTATTGTCTTGTTATTAATACCCATCTCTGCAATTAGAAGCTTGTTTCAAGTTTCAGCTCATAAAAGTTATTGAATCTTCATTTATTTAAAAATAGAAAGTGTGTAATGCTCCGTAGTAATATTTTTATATAAATATTCATATAATCCAACTATCTATTGTTAAGTTATATTATGACATTGAAGACTAAATCTCTGACTTCATGGAACAATATAACAAAATTTTATTAATCATCATAAATTAATGGATTACGGAACAATTTCGTTCATTTAAAAATCGAATCGCCTACGACGAGAACAATTAAAATAGATATCGAGAAGTGTATTAATTTCCCGCCGCAGCACGTAATAGCTATCGACACTCACGAAGAGTAACGATCCCGAAACTATAGTTGGTACAGCGAAATTGAAATTGTTCCTTTATCAACGGTCCAGCTCGCTTAATACAGTATTCCAGGCAATTTGTCACAGATTTTCAAGTGTTTTAACGGCCCGCCGTAATTTAGCCGCACTTTTTTCCCGGCTAATTTTTCCACGCGCGCCTAGAGAGAGAGAGAGAGGGGGGAGAGAACGGGTGGAGTGTGGAAGCCGAGCCGCCATGTCGTTGGAGAAAGAGAGAGAGAGAGAGAGAGAGAGGGGGGGGGGAGCAAGTGTACACACGCACCTGAGCCCCGCAAGCGCTCGAATAATAAACGGAGCTTTCTGTTTCGGCTGAAACGGCCATTGTGCCGGCTTTCTCTCTCTCTCTCTCTCGCACGCGCGCGTTCGCGTTGCACTTTGCTAATAAGCAAAAGCGACTAACCCCACGGACTCGCCTATATAACTGTATATAATTTCGCATATTTTAACCGGACAGTTTGTAGGCGGCTATGCGCTGAGCTATGATTTAGTGAAATTGGCTGTATATAATTACCATCTGCTGCTGCTTCACCTGGGACAGTTTGGATTAATGCGTTGCGAGTGGCGGGGGTGAATAAGGTGCCGTGCGGAAGGAAATGAAATGGACGAACGAGTTGGTGTAGGTGTAAGATGCGCGCGCGGTAGGGGATGAGACGATGCTGCGCGAGTGGGATTAGGAGAGCGGCTTCGAGGATAAACAATGTGTTGATTCTTGAGCTTTGTTTTCCAATTAGAAAAGAGCTGGATATTTGCGGTGGGCGAAACTGTTTACTTATATATATTAGCTTTGTCGATTCTTTGGAATTGCATACATTCTAATGCAAAAAATTTAATCATATGAAATGTTAAGTATAAGATGTCGTTATTGTCTATGTGACATCAGAGACGCGCTCAATTTCGTGTCCAACCGAAATTTTCTTTAACCCTAGTACCTGAGAAGTAATTCAAAATTATGCGATGTAAATATATTATTGTAACGCTAAACAATGAAATAGCTTAAATAAATAATAAAAAAGAAATATTATGGTACAGCGTAATAGAGCATCAGACTGACCGTGAATATATGGTAATATTTCACGTTGACAAATAATTACACTTTTAGTAAGTACAAGTTGATCTAGGGTACGAGGGGATCACTCTCCCTCTTATCTCCCAGTGTTAATAAATAGCTAATCCTATATTTTACCAATTCCAACCCTTGCAGTCGAGGGTGAGTTTGTGGTTCGATCGCTGCACGACAAAGTCACCATGTATATATATACTCTTTTCTATTTCTATATTCACTTGCAGTCATATATATATATATATATATATATATAAGTAGACCAGCTGTTAAATTGGTCGCTCGACGAAAGGCAATGACTTTTTCAATGCAGAAGTATTTAAGAGTTCGGTTCGCATATCTAGGTCGATGGTGTAGATATCAGGCGACTGCAGCTCGGAAGGATCGCGACTCAACTAAAGCAACTAAAGCAAGAACCGCGCGAGAGTATAATATAAGTACGTGCGATCGCGATGTTTCTTCGCCTGCATCTTGCTTATTTCGTATAATACGCTTACCCCGTATATTCCTTCTCTCTCTCTACATATAATTCGTTCTATATATTTTTGCAGTTCAACGAGCCATTGAAAATCAAGCTGACGCGCACTTTGTTCCTGCAGCCACCGGCTTGTCGGGATTATAAGTCTATTTATTTTACAAGTACAACTTTAGAATCAACAAAAGAGTTTTTTTCTTCTTCATTCTTTTCGGTAAAGAATACGTATAGCGCGGGTGCTGCTCGACTTCTGTGGGTTCGAATACCATACACTCAGACCCGCGTGTATATTGCGGCTTATGTGTCGGAAAAGTTATGGAGGGGCTCGAGCGACGCCCCGTGGCTATAATGCGAGAGGCGTATTATATAGATATATAGATGTACAGGGGCTGAAAGGAGATGCAAGATCGAATAGTGCGCGGCCTCACAAGTGTGGGGGGGTGTACGTATAGCGCGGCAGACGTTGGAACGACCTCGATTTTTAACATTCTTTTTTTTCTTCCTTCTCGTCCCGAGCGCTCCATGATCAAAAGCCACCGTGGCGTCTCGATCTAACTTCGTTTATGTGCCGTCGTCGTGGCTTTGTTGAGCGATCTCGTGTAACCGATATCGAATCTCAATAGCTGCAGCGCATGCCGGATTTTTCTGGGGATTTTTCGAAACTCTAATGCTGAAATTGTCGCGTGCGACAAGTGTTGCGTTTGTTGAATCAGAATTTTCCTTCAAAAGGATTCATAATATAATTTGTGCACAATCAATTTACTTAAATCAATTAATTATGCATTGTTTTTACGGCAGATCATCCATTGGCTGCGCTTCAAATCGACGGTTTTCGCATTGCGTAAAAGCAAATGATGTCGTTGCAGACCAGCCGCAGTATTTAGATTTATGCGTTAATCAAGCCAAATCTACTTATATCATATAGAAAAAGACATCATTTTTCAAGTAGAAAATAACCAAGATATATCGTTAAGCGCGCTCTAACAAATTCAGCTTGATTGAAGGGGAAATTTATGCTGCGTGGTTTAAAGCAAAACTATGATTCGACTCTCTTTGAGCAACACCAATTTCATAAATGTAACAAATGCATTTTTCACCGTAATCATATGAATCATTCCTATCGAGTTCGCGCATTGTATATATATAGAAATGGAGAATTTGATTTTGTAACATTTGCGTCGCATCGCGCATCTTGAAACCAGTCTTACATAATCACTCGGAACTAAATCGAATCATCTCAACCAACTCGTACAACTGACGAAACAAACAGAAAATCCCAACGAAACCCTCGTATAATCATGCCGTACACCAAACTCGTCACATCCGAGCAAACACAAATGGCTCTGGTCGAATCTCAACCAATCGCAAATTGAACTGAAAAAAAAAAAACGACAACAACAAAATCAATACGCTTAATTTAAGCTGGCAAACTCGATAATAGTCGGCTCGCAAGCATAAGTCGCGGGCATTATACGCGCTAACCGCCTATAATGGATTCTGCCCCCTCGCAGCAAGGCTCGCGCGAGACCGATACAAATAATCGTCAAGAATCAGTCGAATCAAGGCGCGCGTCGATTGGCCCCGCGCGCATATATCAACTGTCCCGAGGCGGCGGCGGTGGCGACTTTCTAGGAAAGAGAGCTCGGGCTTATAATACGCGCATACGACATACACATATATACATATACGTATCTCCGCTAGACGCACGCAGTTATATAGAGAAACATGCCACGTCTCGTACATATACATAGAGGCGCGCGCGCGCACACAGTGACGGACGCGAACAACTTGACGATTGAGCGAGAGAGGAGTAGAATCTCTCGTAATGCCGTTATCCCGCATTAAAGTGCTATCACACGGTGACGGGTAGTCGTGCGCGTCCACACACACACACACACATACCCGCGCACACACAGAGAGAGAGA
>UELU01146820.1:0-36261 GCA_900490025.1 Megastigmus dorsalis | reverse complement strand
CACACACACACACACACACGCACGTACCAATGGCGTGTGTATATATATATATATATAGTGTCGTCGACGCTTTACTCGCGCGCTCAGCTCAGCTAATCGTCGGAAGTCCCCTCGTGCTCGGTCGCTCCCGCCGTGATCGGTCCGATCCGGCCGGATGTGCGTGCACGCGCAAAAACGACCTCTTCCCTCTCTTTCTCTCTCTCGCTCTCTCTCTCTCTCTCTCTCTCTCTTTCTATCTCACTCACTCCTCTCTTTCTGTACTCGCTATATGCTCTCTTCTCTCTGTCTATAGCCGTCTCCGCTTGTCCTCCAGCTCGCGCGTGTGCGACGCGTTGTCGCTGCAGTATAGTACAGTAGCGGGATATGACGGCTCTGTTTCTCCGCAGCGGTTGTGCGACGACGCGCGCTTGGCTTATTCTTTTTTTTTTCTTTCCCCTTCGTCCGACGATTCGCTGCAACCTATGATCCGTGAAACTGCAGTTTTGTCTTCATTTTGGAATATGGGACCGAGATGCGCTCAAGTGTCGGGGGATCGAGTATCAACTTTGAAGAAGGTTTTGCATTTTTTCGATGAGTTTCAGCTTTTATGAATGAAGAGCTTTTAATGATGAAGAATAGGTTTTTGCGTTTGAAAAATGATTGTTTTAGAAGATGTACTTGAGGTTCAGAAGCTCATTCTTATAAAAAAATTTTGTGGTTTAGCGTGTGACAATGATTGCGGATGTGTTTGCTTGTTGTATAGATTGAAATTAATACAAATTTTATTTGTCTAGATTTATCTATGGACTAAACTTAATAGCGTTATATATAATCGCCAATAGGTAGCGATATGATTCAGATCCTTTTAGAGAAGGAAAACTGATATAATTTTCTATTCTCAATTTTAATGATAAAAATATATGTATATAAGATTGTCAGACATCTTAGGGCATTTTTCGTTGCGGAAAAATTTCAGTATATCAACAGATCTCATAAATATTTACCCCTAAAAACCAGCAAGTCTGTCAGCCTCGCCCAGACACATTCATCCTAATAATACCCAGGCAGAATATCGTCTCGGCAGCATAAACCACTTGGCATCAGAACAAACAAATCTTCAAGCTCGTACTTTTATAGAATCGCTCGTATAGATTCCACGTACAGCAGAAAGACAAGCTCTATACACGCGACCTCAAGATCCCCACCAAATTCACGTAAATAACATACACAGATGACGTACAGCAATACACGTATATACAGCCAGATAACGAGATCCAATTTTAAGCCTACATCTCCTTGGCTACGCGATGTTTACGAGGGTGGGATGCAGCAGCAGCACCAGGAACCAGTATACACTGCACACATGTGTGTGTACGTGTAGATCTGGAGTGTGCACTCGTGGCACCACGAGCGGAATCCCTGATTCGGCGAATTGCAAATAACAGAGGCGAATCGCGAGGGCAAAGTTCGTGATAGAGGGAACACAGTGGATGAGGAAATTGAGAAAAAGGGAGGTTTACCGCGTGTGTGTGTATATGTGTGTCTGTGTATATGTACACGTAAAGTGTGTGTAGAGCCTAATGGCAGTTGTTGAACTGTCGTCGGGTGGATTTGCTGAGGGTCTCACGTAAGGAGTTCACCAAGTAATTTTTCCTCTGCACTGATTGAGAATCGACCGAGAAAGTATTAAATTTGTATCTGCTTGATGAGGATTTAATTTGGCCTTTCCAAGAGTTGTTTGCGAGCTCTTAGTAACAACAATACTAGAAAAAATCTAGCAATTCCTATACTTTCGATATATATGATTTCATTGCGAAAGAGGTTCACTTTTTATTGAAGTAAAAATTAAAATTTTAACGTGAATGTTATACAAACGGAAGCGTCCATTTGAATTTTTTCATTAAAAATATTTTGTTTACAGTAGCTGCAATTTAATTAAAAATGAAAATGAAGTAGATTAAAATTTGTTTAACTCTTTCTGCATAAGGTGTTGGGATTATATATTATATTATTATCTCCTAAGTGGATAAAGCACACACTACATAATTAGCCCACGGAAAAGATTTATTATTCATTAACTTATTTATTTTGTAACCTCATTACCTTTCATTAAAATTATAATGAGCCATAAGCGATTGCATTATTTTGAAAGATTATTTTTAATGAGAGAAGGAAAAGTTTAATGTTTGTACACATTTTATAGAGACAGTGACAAAGAAAATGACTTTTATTCAATATAGACTTCTTTCTCTGTACCCGTCTCGTTAAAATAATCTGTCAAATTAATTCTATTGAATTTAATTAAACGCTAGAAATTTTCTACATATTTCATTTAATATATCTATGATAATAAAATGACTGGCAGTGACATGCAACTAAAGTATATATAGATTTAAAATGAAATTTTTACTGTCAATAGAGCGAATTTGACAAATGGTCTTCCGCGGGACACGTTTCTTTATATATAACTCGAATAAAAAAGTATTAACGAAAATTACATATTTTTTCATTGTAGCAATGAACGCATGTTAATAAAATCTTTTATGAAGCCTGATAAAAGTTATGTCAGCCTTGTAACTTCATGTAAGGTAATGGCCGTCACAAAAAAAAAACTTTGTCATTTTAGGGATGGCACAATGAAAAAGTGCATTGGATATGATAACTCTGCGCGCATAAAGCACAAAACTAGCGAGAGAGAGAGAGAGAAGAAGGAAAAAAACATAATAGCGTTATGAAAAATCACTTTTTACAATTCTCCATCGTAAAATATGTATATATATATAAATATTTGAACTTGGCGCGCGCATCCGAATAAAAGAAAGGGAAGAGCGAGTCTCTCTAATGCAATGAAAAGCCAACCGCGTTAGTGCCTCGGAAGTAACTTTTAATACAGCAGCAACAAAAAGTAATAATGGCGAAGCGGAAAAGTCAGAGAGAAGGAAGAAAAAAATAAAATGTGGAAACGAGTAAAAGAGCAAGACGTAGAGAAATGGTGAGTGGGATTTTAAGAAAGAGGGAAAGAAAGCGATAAGGCATTACGAGGAGGCTGTTCTTAAACAAAAGGAATCAATTTGACTGGCAAACTCGTCGACAATGTTATCTTTCGAAGAGAAGGGGAGACGGAAGATTTTTCGCTGCCGGTCGTTCGTACGTGCTTAATCTCGTTAAAAGCTCGTAAATAGAAATCTCGCGATTCGAATCGTTTTATTGAAATGACGCTCCTTTTCTCGCGCAGCTCTCGTCGTGCTCTCTCGGAGCACTCCGGATATTTTTTAATAAAACAGTGGCAGACTGGGACGTCTTTTTCTAATATATATATTACAAATTAAATCGTTACAAGCGAATCGCATTACAATGACTAGGCGTTTAAAATTCATCGACAGTGACAATGAAAGAAAATGTACAATATGGTTCGGGATCAATGTCGCGAAATTACGGAGCTCCGGAGCAGCGTATAAAAAAGACATCGTGCACTCACCGAAAAAAAGAATAGGAGGACTAAAGAGAAAGAGGGAGAGAATTGGAGCAGAGCTACATTCATTTTACTGGAAATAAAACCGCGCGGTCGGGCGACTGCACTTTTAACTATAGAGAAAAGAGAACACGAGAGAGAGAGAGAGGACAGGAAGACAGAAAAGATTTCTTAGATCATCCGCTCTTTTGTGCCGGGACGAGTCGAACACGCGAAAAACAGTAATTTTCGAAAATATCTCGGGGAATTCGCGCACAGCTATTATATGACCCAGTCACCGGCGGCATGGCAGCAGCGTTTCGCTCTTTGAGGCTTGCACGCGGTTCTTGCGAAAGCGTCGCACGCTATACGCGACGGCGGCAGTCAGATGAAAAGCTCTCTTGACCTGCTTCGAACCACTGCGGCTGATATCACAAACGCGGGATGAACGTGTATATACGAGCGTCCCCCCCCCTCCCCGCCTTTTTGCACCGCGATGCATTACATTTTTGTCATCACTTATGCTCGCGAATTAATGATTGTGGGCTGGCGAGTGTTTCGAGATATGTTCGTGACTTGAAGTTTACGGAGCTTTGATTGGGGGATCGATGTAAGAGCCGACTGCGGTGCTGTTCTAAGTCGATTTATGTAAGGCGATGGAGATGGCTGTGCGACATATCTTTTAGCGATAAAATTTACTCTTGCTTGTATTGCAGTATTTTTCGATATTGGATATAACGATTTTACGATAAACTGAGGTAATATACTTTAAAATAAAAATTCTGTATTTTTCGATAAAAGATTGAAGAGAAATTAAAGAGGAACCTTTTTTCAACAATTTCTAGCAAAGAAACTATAAAGTATTTAGGCATATAAAAATAAAAGTCACTAATTGACAGTTTTATATAATACAATTAATTCAGATGCATGAATAATCAATTACAGAAAGCAACGAGGACTAAAGAATCGAAAAACGGTAGAAGATAATAAGAGAGGAATAAATGCACGTAGTTCCAGTTTGTCCAGTCCGTTTCATACGTCGCGAGTTCAACTCATTACGCATTTCAAAGCGGTCGCGAAAATATTATAAACGAAGCGCAAAAGGAAAAACTATAGTGGTCGAACGAGCTATCCCGCGACGCGCAGAGTTACCACAGGATTCATTTCACTTTTAATCTATTTTGTTCATGTCGCACGTGTCTGCATAAAAAAAAAAAAATTTCACCGATACGTGACTGCGTGTAAATTGAAGTACGACTCGGGCTATTTTGGTTTTGTTTTCGGCTCTCATTAGTCGTACTGTAAACAAAATGTTTCGTTGTTGAAGCTTTATGATGCGCTTAAAATTAATTATATTTTTAATTGCCCTTTTAAAAAGCAATTTTGTATTTTTAAGGGCATGCAACATGTAAACATCGTATTTAGGAAAGAGAATAATTTTATTGTGTCAAAGTATCCAATTAGGTATAAATTATGTAGAATTGCTCAAAATTTTACAAAGTTTACATCCCTCAAAGTGAAAAAATTTATTTAAAATTATTCCGCCATAGTAAGTGATAATAATGTCCAACATTTTATGACAAATTATTTGTGAAATCATTATGTTAAAGATTTATTCATAATGTTTTTACAGTGCACCACATGCATATATTAATAACGAAATGAATATTCTCAGAAGTCCATAGCGGCAAATAAATTTTTCCGGACGTCAATGTGCCCTGATTACGAGCACATAAGAACCGCAAGCAAAAATTACAATTATTCAAGGTCCAATATTTTTATCAATCAACAGCTGCATTCGCTCCAATAATCTAAATCACATCTGTAAACTCTATCGCGTTTCCCCATAATTATACGCAGCAGTTTTTAACCTAATACACTAACATTAATCGAACCAATCAGTGCGCGAATTTGGAAAACACAGCCGCGCTAATGATACATAAAATGCATATAATCCTGACATGCAATAAGGCAGGCCGCTTAAAAGGCGCCTAAATCACCATTTTTATATATATCATCTACAGCGTAATATGCGGGATAACGGCATGGCAATTAATGCTGTTATGCAACGTCTCTCCACTTATCAATTTACTTCTTACCCCATTAAAGCTTGCCGCGCTCTCACCTTTTACGGTCGAAAAGCTCGAGCCATCATATACGTATCTGTATATATATATATATATACATTTATATATTCCGTGACGTGCGCGAGCGCGCAGATAAATTTAACGCGTTCATTATCCGCATTAAACAATTTTCCTACGAAAAATATCCCCCGGCATTTCTGAACCGCAGCCGTCCGGTATAATTTCTCTCACATACACACACACGCTCGTTCATCCCCGGCGTCGAACAATTTAACAGTAGTTTTATGCTCGCGAGCTGTCGATAATTCCGTGCGCTACGACTCGTCAGCGTTAATCTTTGCGGAAAGAAGAGACAGAGACAGAGAGAGAGAGAGAGAGAGAGAGAGAGAGAGGGACGTGCAATATAATTTACGCCGATGACTCCGCGTGTGCGCTTATTAGATGGGTCCGCTTACATTTTTCCTCTCCTTCCGTTCCCTCAATTAAAAGGGCCTCTAATAAAAAGATTTACTGTAATGAGATCTATAAAAATTGCGCGACGCTCTCCTCTTCGTGTTCCCCTTCGTTAAGCGTAAACATGGCCGCGTGAGCGGGACATTAAACTTCTTTGATATAGATGTGACAATTATGCGATGGCGCGCCTAACGGGACAAAGGCTTTTGCGTCTCGGGCAAACGCTGCTTGCGATGATGATACCTTTCGAAAGATTATTTTGCGCTAAGAATTTTAATTGTTAATTAAAGGATTAAAGGTGAGATTGGCTGGCCCTTACGGCATTGATGTAGAGTTTTGTGTACACAAGTTTCCTTCCTTTTTCTTATTATGAATATTCAAGTGGCTGTGATGCGAAAATCAGGTTGAGTTTTATACGCGACTCGTGGAAAATCGTCAACAATGTAATGCACCGATTGCGGTTTGTGAGTGCGTCACGACTTGTGTGCATGTCAATATATATTTTTAGTAAATTGTGTTAATTCAGCAATAAATTTTGATGCTTTTTGCAATTACGAGATTAATATGCGGATTAAATTTGAATTGTTTAATTAATGAGTTTAATAAGCAATTGAATCACTTTCATTATCATAGTAGTCTCCAAGGGTATTTATATATAATAAAAAGAACAATCGCATAAGATTGTCTGAATGCGATCTAAACCGTTTTTATCCATAATCCACAAAACGCAACGCTATCTTCACGCTGAAAACTAAAAGTCCAAGAAAAACAATACACCCTACGAAATGGCTTACACTTTTATCCTGCGTGACTGTGACTACGTGATCCGTTTTCACGAGACGCAGCGATAGAATTCGATAATAACGTGCACTTAAAATCCCGGAAGACGAGAGTCGACAATGGAATTCTTTCTCTTTTGCAGTTCCTTTCCATTGCCAGCGGAAGAAACGACTAGAATGGACAAAAATTGAGATTCACCGCGACGAGCCGTCGCTGTATATATATAGTGTTTCGCCCAGTGCCGGATGCACCACGGCGGCTATAAAAATAATGCGTGCGTGGAAATTGCGGACGTTTCGCGATCTCTGTGACTGCGAGGCCACTGTCGCCGCAAAGTGGATAAAAGGATACGAGACTGCTGGTGGCTATCGCCCAGTTCGTTTCCCGTTACAGACCTTACGTTTTATTCGATTTTCGCGCTCGTGTTTTAGCGAATTACCAGGTAATGCGATTGAGAGATCAATGAAGTGCCGATCGTCGCGCTGGAAAAAAAGAGCCGAGAAAATGTTTGGACGACTGGCCTTTCTGACAAAGTGGATTAGAGACAATCCACTTTTGAGAGATCAGTGATTAAATATACTGAATAGTATACGGCCGAAAATATTCCGCGTTGTTTATTCATGGAGAAAAATCGGAATTTAACTCGAGTGAAATCAGTGGATTCCATTTGGTCAAAAAGCTAGATTCCAATTGTAATAATGTGTTGTTTCAACGTCGCTGTTAACCTGCACAACTACGTAATGATCACTTTACACACTTCACCTTCGTTTAGGCTTTCTTTAAATGAAACGAGTATAGGAAAAGCGATTGCCCAGACCATCTAACTGCAAAGCATTTTGAACAAAAAGATATTTGTTTGTTCAAGCGGAATTATTCTTAACTGGTACTGATACTGCGCTCATCTCTCACAAGTTCAACCAGCGGGAGCATTAAACTCTGTAGAAGGTAATTTAGAGATCAGAGCATAATTCCTTAACAATGATTGCTAAACTTGTTTGTTCCTGACCGAGCAAGTATTCATTTACTCTGCAGCTTAGCACTTAATCCCAAATTGAATAAAAGCGTTTCGAATCTGTTATTCAGTACCAAACTTCCCTCTGTGCTAGTCACTGCCTTTAGATTCGTATCAGCTAATTCTCAATGCGTCACATCCCCAAGAGGATCTTGCAATTTGCTGTAGGAAAAACCAACAATTTTCAAAATGTGAATGGCAACTAGTTCGCACAGACTAAACTGGTTAAAGTAACTCGTATTCCATAGTCGGAATTCCCATCCAATGAAATGAAAATGCTGACACAACCACCTGTCATAAGCCCTATTTTGAAATTTCAATTAGACTTCGGCGTGGGCCGAGGCTCCAACTCGAAAGGACTACATGACGATTGCCAACCACAAAGTCCCCCCGCGAGCTGTCTCGTGAGAATCTCATTTTCATCCGTGTATCGATGTTCCCGAGCCACGCACAACGTTCTCGACTACATAATGCAGCAATCAAGTTATTAAACGCTGAATAATTCAACATATATCCAGACACTCGTACAGGCGACTGTCAAAGAAGACACTTGCCAGCCGGATTTTCCCAATCTCCATAACAGTGCGAACAGCACAGTGTATACGTATAGGGTAGGGGCTGTCGCGAGTGTCGCATTAATAAATCCCATTGTTACACCTCGATATACACGAAGTCATCGACACCATCCATCGCACGCGTTTCCGTTCGACACACGTCCACCCGGTGCACGAAACAATCACAACGACGAAAAAAAAACAGAAAAAAAAGTAATAGCCAACATGGCCGGTGGCAGTTTCATAGCAACAAAACACGAAATGGTTGTCATCAGAGAGAGATATCGAGCCTGTAGGAATAGCTTAATTCCACGGCAGTTAAACTCCGGGTACAAAGTGCAACAGCGAACATAACCTCGCGCGCAAGTGTCTCTTTCGTCTCTCTTATGTATAGGGAAGGTAAGTTTAGTATTCTGCAGCTGGCGCTGTTGCTGCGCCTCGAAACGCACCGCCACTGCACTGGGGAAAATGATTAATACGCGCGATTCGTCATGCTCTTCGTTTTACAGGGGCGGCCTTCTTCGTCTTGATATCTCTGCCCGCGGCACTATAAACTCTTTGATATTTCGCGTCGTTACTGGCGGCCTCCCCGCAAGTGGTGTACTTATGCCGGGGGAAAAATTAAAGCGAAACACCCGTGCATACTTATACAATATGTATGTGATGCTGGTCGCTCGCGCGCGGCGTACGAAGCTCTTCGCAAGAAATAACAAACGAATCCCTGGCAAGCGCGATTTCCAGGAAATTTTATGCATAAAATTACGCTCTCGCTAAGTTTGATATAGAATGTACACGGAGGGAGAAAAATATAATAAAGGTGGAAACGGTATTATGGCAAAAAAAGAAGGAGTGAGAGGACGGAGGAGAGAAAAACAACATCCCCAGAGAGGAAGTTTAGTGTGCTACCGTTGCCATCAGATATTTGTCTCTCTCTCTCTCTCTCTCTCTCTCTCTCTCTCTCTGCCTCTTTTTCTCTCTCTGTCTGTCTGTTTCTCTCTCTCTCTCTCTCGCACACATGCACACGTACGCTCATTCGCCTTCTCTCACACTCCCTCAGGTTGAATGGGCCATCAAAATCCACAGTGCCACTGGGGACATAAAGATGCTCGAGACGCTCTCTCACGGCATTTCGCCTCTCACTCGTGGCGTGTCTCTCGTGTATAAGTCTGTCCTCTCCTCTCTCTCTCTCTCTCTCTCTCGCTGTTCGTCTTTCCGCGAAGCTCTCTCGTATCGATCCGTGCACTCTACTGCCGTGACGGCGTTAAAAGCAAATTGTGCGTTATTGAACTCTGTTTGCTGACGTTATAAAGGCCGGCGCTGGCTATTTCGCCTCTCTCTCACTCACTCTCTCTCTCTCTTTCTCATTCTCTCTCCACCCTCAAATCTATAAATTCACTTGCGAGAATCGGAATTTTTCAAAGTGAATCTGAATTTCATTTGAGGAGCCATAGGTAAAAATTGACAAAGGGAAATATCTCTGGAAAAACTCGTTTAGAAGCTTATTGCGTAAAAGCATCGACTTCTTGGAATGCAACTTAAATCGTATGCTGAGGATCAAGCAGTACTAGATATCGATGATTGGAATTTATCAATTGTAGATAAGTGATTATTGGAGCAAGGGTCGTTGTACTAAGCAATTTATATAGATTATAAATAAAACATTGTTATGAACTAGTTACTTTGAGCACACAAAATTAATCGGGACTTTCAATTTATACATACGTTGTATGTAAAAAGATATATGATGAAATCCTATATAAATTAAGCTATTATCGATATATCTGGATTTTTGGTCTTCCAATAATAACAGTTCCGAATGTAGGTAAATACATTGTTACGCAACTGCCATTAAAATAGCATAATAAAGACTTTTATATATTATATTTTTATAACACAAGTACTCATATCGCCTTTTGATTTACTGTCACATTCGAGCAGCTCTATGAGCCATTTTTTATGCCAGAGCTGCCCTCCTCTCTACTCAATGCAGTTATGAGTTTTATGATGTTTCTTGATGGATTTCTGATTATATAAGGCATTCATTAAATGGTTATAGAGCCTCTCTTAAAAGTAATATGCTGTTAAATGCAAATAGAAGGATGCCCCAAAGACGAACTTAAAGCCTCGTAAAATAGACCAAGTTATCACAATATTTATTATTAGCTGAAATATAGGACTAGAAGGTTTACATAGGCTTAATCGCAATATTGGGTTTTCCCGTCTGTTGTTCGACTTTGTCGAGGCCTAATCCAAATCATATACTGAGCAATTATTATTAAAAACCATAAATGAGATAAAAATTATAAATACTTATTTTTCAACAAAAAGCATAAAATATAGCACGATGTGAAATTCTGAAAATATAAAAGAACCGATAAAAAACCAATCACAAAAACTTGTATAGTACAAATTTTAGTATGCCAAGGAAAAATAAAGGACTGCCAGTCAAAAATCCATTTATACTTTTTCCACCCACCCAAGTTCCCTGGACAGGTGTCGTACAACACCAGGACCAATATTCATCCAACATTTATCCAAGGCATTATTTCCCCTCTTGGAAAGTACAACACCGAGCGCTTCCGCGCCACCATACACAAAAGTTTATCGCATCCGCGAGCGCAAAGAAAACGACGGCGGAGGAAAAAAGGTATACAACACACATAGACACACACTCGCACCTCCCATATAGTTCCCCCATCGAATCCCATACAGCGTACACTCTTAACATCTCCATTCACACCCGCACGAGCGCTCACGCGCGCGTTTGCGCCAACTAGATCGGCACTCTTCGACCTCTCTCTCATTCTCTCTCGCTCTCTCCCTTTCCGGACGCTAAAATCGATTTTCGCACGATAGTGCGATTCCTCGTCGCTGTGTACCTGCGTATATACACATATATTATTCTCTGTCTCGCACACACACACACACACACATACCAAGCGAAAATCCGCTTCACGGACTTTGTGTGTCGCGCGTCGCTTACGATACGAGAGCGGGGGAGAAAAAAAATACGGCGGAAGTGTCTGCGCGCGCGCGTGCGTGTGTGTGTGTGTGTGTGTGCACAACGGAAGAATCGACGATGGAGCACTTGTGCGACGCTTCTATCGTATAGCTCTCATTTTTTTTGGCTCTTTTGTTTTTATTCCGATCGCTTCTTTTGCAGCCAAGCACGCGCGCGTTTGTGTGTGTGTGTGGTATATGTATATGTAATATGTCGTGTACAGAGGCTTTCGCGTTCGATGCGCAGTGATGAGTCGTTTTATGATTTATATACGTGCGAGCAGGGCATAAGACGTATACGCGGTGTTGTCGATTTTTTGGCGGTTGACGGCCCTCGGGGGAGGGGGAGGGGGGGATCGATTTCTCATATGCATAGGGTGTGCTTTTTGTGTTTTTAACGTAAATTGATAGCCCCTGGGAAGTGATTTTATTTGACGGATTGGACGGACGCCGTTAGTGGGAATCGACATGTTTGACGGTTTGACGGTTGAATAATGCATATAGTGCAGTGTTTGAAAGAATAAAAATAGTAAACGAAATTCGTTCTTATAGAGTTTTCATCGATAATGATTCTATAAGAGTTGCAAAGTTTTCTCATTCTCGTTGTAAAAGAGATGTTTCATATGAGCGACTCTATACTTTTTTAAAGCTGTAAATAAATTTGTCGATAATCACTGTAACAAGCCGACAAAACTTTAAAACTCAATCGATTCGATCCCTTTTATTTCTTCAACGGTAGCCACGATTCTGGTAATCTTGATTCATCTCGAGCTAAGCGAACGTCTTGAAACTCCGACGCTTCGCGCTCTCAATCGATATGCGGCCTATATCTCTCGTCTCCGGAACCGTATTTTTTTCTCCTCGCTATCACCCGCGCCGCCACAGAGAAAACCGTCTTCTTCTTCGTCGTCCTCCTCCAAGTGCATATAAAATCGCGCTTTTAAAACTGGGCGCAGTTCTCCTCGAGTCAGCGCGCGAACGCCTCGAATGGGAAACAGTTTGCGAATCGCCAAGACGACGTCGACGCCCTCGGTGTTAAAAAACCTCTCACGCCGACCCTCTCTCTCTCTCTCTCTTACCTCGGGGCTATTCTCTTTCGCTCTCTCTCTCTTTCTCTATCTATCTCTCTCGACATTATGCCCGGCGCGTATTTATCGATCGTCCATCTCGATTCAATCGTATACGGCGATATTATACGTGTTTATATATAGACGCGACGTACACGCGCGCGTGTGAATTTGTAAAAAGGCCTTTTCTTCTCCCACTATATGTGTATGTGCGTATTATATGATACATACGAAGAGAAGAGAAGGACTGGGCACGCGCAGGTGAATGATTTTTTTTTCGCTGCGAGTGACGAGAGCCGAGCTGCAGTTGCGTAATTTGCATATTAACGTATAGCTGCAGAGAGCTGCGCTCCTTTTTTTTTGTCCGAGGAGATGCGCGCGGCGCGGTGGAGGTTTCGATGTGACAGGGAGAGGCGCGTTTGATTAAAATGTCCGGCAATTCATTTTGCAGCGACCGCGAGCAGTCCGATCCGCTGATAATACTACCTTTTTTCGCATGCGTAACGTTTTAATTATTTTTTCGACAAGATTTATGATTTTTTTTTTCGGCTGAATTTAATTTTTCTCCAAGGTCCTCGTCATCGATTATTTATCGAGAGTATAATGCGTATGTTAAACTCTTAATAAAGGCTTTATATTTTTATAATAAAAATTAAGCATTCTGCATTTCTCAAAATATGTAATTCTAAAAAAGAGCTAATCGCGACACAAAAAAAGAAGAATTACTCGAGTTGTAAATTCAAATATGCGACAGATTCAGACATTAAAAGCTCCTCGTATACGCTTTAACTTCAGCAGCAGTTCTCCAAAGAAAAGCCACGACTCTCAGCTTTAATCCCGTGTCATCCAACCGTCGAGCACAAAGCCCTCAAAAACGCAGCAACTATTAACTCCTCGACTTCAAACGCTGCGCCCCCCCCCTTCAAAGCAAAAAAGTAGTACCTCTCCTCCTCGTACGTAAGGAAAAAAAACTTCCATCGCACGTGTACGACAATTAAAAAAAAAGGGGGAAGAAGGAGAGGAAACTTCTTCGCCTTTGAACAACAAAGGCACGCGCGACTATCTATATATATATATATATATATATATATATATTGGCTCGAGCCCATCCATACTTCATAAGAGAGACTCGCATATACCATCCGCGAGAGAACGAGAGACGGACTGCGCCCACGCGACGACGAAACGGACCGGAGGTGCAATTTGCTCGGCTGATGACACTTATAAAGGCCCGCTGACGTGAATTACCGACCAGTGCCTGTATGGCTGTGTAAGTGTGTGTATGCGCGAGATTGTGTTTTTGACCCTGAGGCGCGGTAGTTGTTGTTCTGTTGCTGCTCTCTGCGGTGCAACAGTCGTCGTGACTATGGCTCTTGCTGAAGTTGCGTTGTCGTGTAGTTTCTAGAGTTCGTTTGTACACTTATCTGAGTAACGATGTAGGAACAAATCGATCGATTCTTAAACTCTTTTTTCGTTGACTTTTAGTCTTTTTGCTATATTTTATGAATTATAATTATTTATTGATAATAATAAATTTTGAAGCCAATCAATAATAATATAAAAATATTTTAACATACAGTAGACAAAAATATATTAATAGCATTAATTTTCTTTCCGAAATCAAAAACAGACGGAGGTGACCAAGGAAAGGGTAAAGACGAGCGCCAATTCATAAAATTGAAAATTTCTCAAATTTCCAGCAATAAATATTAATTCTCTCTCTTTCTCTCTAGTTGCGCTCCCCGTCCCGATTCCCGGCCTTCACTCCCAAATAAAAACTTGATAGATTTCTACTTTTCTCTGACTGTAAAATAAAATTTGTCGCTGCATATCGAACGCGATCGACGTCTGGCCTCTCCTTCTGTTTTTTTGCCCGCTTCTCATCCCGGCACACGCGAGAATTCCAATTCCATCGTAATAAACTTTTGATTCATCCATAAATCTCTTACTTCAATGAAAGGAAAAAAAAGCAAACGAATAAAGAGAAAGAAAGCCTCGGCATCAAATTAAGAATCGTCCGAGTAAACTATACGCGCGAGAGAGGCGAATATTCCGTTCTTTCCTATAGGGACCAAAAGCTTTTCCCACTCGAACGAGAGATCGTTGCCGAAACTCTAAAATTCCCGGCGTATATGTGCGCGCAAGTGATCGGACGCGTGTGTGTACGTCAGCTCCGACTGGAATCGAAATTCGATTTCGCATAAAAGTAAGTGTATCGCTTGAGAAATCGATCGATTTATGTGCTCGGCTGCAGCAAGAGATCGAGAGAGGTAAAAAAACTGCGCGTTGCATATCTCGCCGACGATATATATATATATATATATATATATATGCAGAAAAGCGTGGGCAGCGGTATATAAGTGGGCTAAATTCTCAATGGTCCACTCTCGCGCCTTGTCTGGGAGAGGCAAGGCAAGAGAAAAAAGCTCGCCAAGGCGATAAGGAGAGAAATCACGCGCGCGACGAGTGGAGGCAACCAAAAAAAAGAGAGGCGAATTTCGGACATTAATAAATGGTGAGCGTCGCAGCTCGATTTTATGTGTTCCTCGCTCTTTTTTCCCTTCTTTTTCCTTTTAGCAATGCATTGTTATGGGTGTATAAGTAATTTACTTTCTACATAATTGTGCACGCGATGAGCGTGTGGAATTTTCGTAGTGGACGCGCGCGCGCAGCTTGGATATTACGAAACCAGTTATTAAGCCGAGTAAATTATGGTTATTTCTGGACGATGGACGTATAAGGAATAAAAAGAACGAGGCTTTCGAAACCATTTCTTTTTTCTTTTTCTTTTGACGATATTGATCTCGCGATGTACACTTAATTTATTATATTCAATTAGTAATTGATGTGGAAAATATACAATATGTAAGATGCGCGGCGATCGAGTGGAAGCCTCAGCTTACGATGCATGTACAACCAATTTACGCGGACCCACGCGCTGATAATGACGTTCGAGCTTAAGTAGATAATACCCGATATTGGTAAGACACATTCGGTATCTATAATTCCTCAATATCTCTATACACTGAGAGAAGATTCGCCCGCTAGCCGTCCGGGACCTAGTACAGCAACGCCGCCTCGTTTCCGTGCTGCTAGTGAGCCAATTGCCGGAGCTCTGCCGCTCGGCACACGCCGAAAAGCGCCGAACCTGACCTTAGCGTTCCGATCGCCGGAGCGCTGCTGCCCGTTGCCGTAGCGTTGCTGCCCGTTGCCGTAGCGTTGCTGCCCGGCCGCCGGAGTGCTACAGTCAGATGCGAACCTACAGTTGCTGTACACGTATTTCGTATAGCTGCGTACCGTCGCCGGACGGCTAAAGCGCGGATCTTCTCTCAGTGTAGTCGTTGTCCAAGAAAACACATCAAAGTTGCATATACAATCAAGATAGCAATAAAGCTCTTTTTTATTCGCGCTTATGAACAAAGCGACCATCATTAACTTTAATTTTCGATCGGTTATCAACCGATAACTTGCGGCACACAAATTGCAATCTTTGTGTGATATTAGAAAAAAATTATTTCACACAAGTGAAATCCTATAGAATCCTGCCGTGACAAAAGAAAAAAGAAGCAGGTAGACGTCAAAGCCACAAAAATACAGAGAAAAAGAAAGGATCCAAGGGCCGAGAGCACTGTACACATGTATCCGCAACCGCGAAAACAAAGGGAAAACACATTCGCGATACGCAACAGGGGAGGAGCAAAAAAAAAGAGAAAAAAAAAGATACACCCACGGCGTGCGAGAAAGAGAGAAAGAGAGAATAGATATCGACTGCTTTTGCGACCACGCACCACACAACGACTCGCCCTATACAAGGCGAACCACACGAGTGTGTATCCCTTATACCATACATATATATTACGCGCACGCGAACGCGTCATACAATGCACACGCGACAATCTCTCGTCGTCTCGGGAGCTCTCTTCCCCGGTATACTACACAGCAGTGAACATAAAGAGAGAGATAGATGTCGCGCGGGGAAAACACGTGTCGTTGCGCCTGTTCGCGGCTCGTCGTCGTCGTCGCCGCCGCCGCCGCCGCATTCCCCGGCGGATTATCGACGGCAAAAAGTCGATGTTACGTTTGAGTCTCTCTCTCTCTCTCTCTCTCTCTCTCTCTCTCTCTCTCTCTCTCTCTCTCTCTCTCTCTCTCTCTGTGCGAGTATCCCGTAGTGATTCGTTTATTAGCGCACCGATTCAGCAGAGAGACACGCGACTGTGCCGCAAATGCAGCCGTTTGTCGGAAAGCGTTGACTTTTGTTTTTTGTTTTGTGAGCTAGAGTTTGAGAAATGCGATGATTGCCGTTTCCTTTGATAACTGCCTGCCAAGCTCTTGTTGCTTTCTATTTTTTATACTTTGATACATGTTTGGAATTGAGCGATACTCAAAATGGTTGATAGTGGAAAGCTATTTGTAGATATTATTTTTTCTATCGAGACAAGCTAGTAATGTTCGTAAACAGCTGTAAGAGTCGAATTGGAGTCATTTGAATTTTAAATTTGTTGCTCGATAGTGGACATTCGAATGTTTCGAGTCTGGATTACAAGATTTAATGCAACGATTATCCATTTCTTATCATTGACACTTAATATAATTTAATTATTTATCTACGTGCAATGCACCAAGTCGCATTTTAATGTAAAAGAACGTAAAATATCTATCTCTTACCTCAATTACAAGAAAACATTAACTTGCGAAAATAGAATTTAACGTTTTGCCCCGCACAAATAACGTCAGGAATAAATCATACTCAAAAAATAGTATCGATAAAAGCGTGACTCTTTACGAGAGTCGGAATGCAAACAGTATTCGCGGTAATTACTCATAAAGCGCGGAATAAAATTTCCGAGTCACTAAAAAAAAAGAGAGAAGGAGAGAGAGGACGACCCCTCGTAAATCATTCCCAATTATCACCCAGTAAAAATTTCGCCACTCCAAGCCAAGCCCGCGCGCTTCAATTAAATACACTTTTCGCAGAAGATCACAATGAACGAGCGAAAGAAAATCGCGGGGTTTTTGGAATAAAGAAGTCGCAGGTCTTTCGGTGCAGAAAGGCGCACTGCGCGCGCTATTTATCTCATTGGGGCGCGGGCGCGGGTATAAGAAGACCGGGACAATTCAATCTCTCGGGAGGGTTGCATTGTGTGTCTCTGCGAATGCTATATGGAGGAGCGCGCACAACGAAGAAAGAGCGAAGAAATGAGGGTGTGCGCGAAAGAAAGAGGGACACAGAGCGAAAGGGAGAGAGAGAGCAGAAGGTTAGAGGCTCTTCCTCCACTCGACGCGGTATAAGAAGCTCTCGATCCAGTTGGCACGTGAAAACTTTATCGATCCCCTTCGCTCCGAGACACGACTACTTTTTCCTCGCGCGCAGCGTCTTGACTTCAATCTGCTCGCGACTAATTGGGTTGTGCGCGCGAGGGGGTGAACACCGGTCGGCGAGATAATTTCGCGGGATAATGCGGTTTTCTTATTAAGGCATAGCTGCCACGCGCGGGGCTGCCCCGAGGGGGTCAAGCGTCCCCGTTTAAATCGTCAACCCACCACCACCCCCGCTGCGTTCCAGACGGGAATCAGGTTGTGTATACGTTGGGGATCGTTATCGCGATGCGCTTACAGTTTCTTCGGCCGATGTGAAGCGCACGTCTCTTTGGTTACACAGTCACGTGTCAAGTGCAGCAATTAAGCGCTGCTCAAAGAGATTTTGCTTCTTTGAAAAGCGATTGGTATATGCATACTTTATATGTGAATGCGAGAAGCTTCGTGTGTATGCTACACCTGACACCTTTTGTGAAAACGACCTTTTTTCATAAGAGTGGATACTTGTGCCGTAAAGAAATCATTACAAAAATGTGGGTTGAAATATTCATTCTTGTAGTATACACAAAAGATATTCATTTGAAGAAAATACCTTTTCGGATTGTAAACGGAAATTAAAAGTCAAAGCCGTTAATAATAGTTTACAGATTACAGAATTTTAATGCATTAAATTCGTAAAAACATCCAATCCTATAAAGGCAGCTAAAGTGTACCATAAACAATTTTCATTTCGGTACGTGTTCCACGGCACGATCGGCTATAAAATCCAGCCCCTCCGAGCCCAAATAATCCATAAATAAAATCATAAAAGACACCTTTAGCGCCGAAAAGTACCGTCCATCAATTAAAGTCCGACAAATCCTCGCCCATAAGCATCGCAATACGTCGGCCATAAGTTCTTATCGCGAGTCGGCGAGAACGACGACGACAACGCCTCGGGGTATGTCTAATGTTGTGCTTTGTCGCGCCTCCATATATATACACTCATCGTATAACGGCCCTCACCCGCGATGATGTATAGCAAAAGTATATACAATATAGATATATACATGTATATGTGTAAGTGTAGGACGGGGAAGAGAAAAGACTGTACTTACCCCTGAGGGCATCGGCGGTAGTTGCCAGGAGACCGAGGAGACTTCGGCTGTGATGATGGATCTGGTTGTGAAAGTCCTCCTTGGCTTGCTGTCGCAGATGCTCCTCCATCTCCACGTCGCAGCAGCGGCCGTCGCAGATGGCTGCAAAAGTCAAGCGCAATTGCGGAACATTAGTTCGTGTATTTTATAACAGATGAACGCGATATATTCTGTAGAAACAATTATTTCAAGATTGATTTGGGGATGGTGTTGGTTGCAAAAATATTTTCTACGCCTGCTGCGAAGTTGATTGTAACTCAAACAGTTTTTGAAATATTTTTTTTAAAAAATTCATTTTTTATGTCCTCACAGGGAGAGTCCATACCCTCCGGGTCACGGATTTTGCTGAAACTTTAGGCCAAGTTAAGGCCCATTTAATTAAACTGCGTGAAAAATCGTAATCATCTTTAAACCATTAGTGTAAGGCCAATATACATTGTAGAAAATGTTACAAAAAAGATATAAAAAAAGTACAGATGATGAGCTTTCATTTGCATTTTAGGACAAGACATTAGCATTTTTCGTTTCTTTATGAGCGATCGAAAATTCAGTTGATTTTGGACGCACGTTTTAACTGAAATAAAGGCTAAATTTTTGGACCCAAAAATTAACTGAATTTTGGATCGCTTATAACTTTGGAATGAGAAATGCTAATACCTCGTTCTAAAATGCAAATGAAAGCTTATTGTCTGTACTATTGACCTTAGAATAAATGTTAAAGACGACCATGATTTTTCATGTATTTTAATGAAATGATCTTAACTCCGCATCTAGGGCCGATTGGCACCAGCACCGAGAAACGTGCGATTTTATTTTTTGCTAAAGAACGTCTGTGATAAGTTTCAACAAAATCCGTCACCCTGATGGTGTGGTCTCTCCTTGTCAGTTCATCCTATTGATATATAAATTGATGTATATTATATTTCCTAGTTGAAACATTGCTTCATTTTTTCATTCATTTTACATTTGTAAATATATAAACAATTTTACTTATATTTGAAATAAAAGATTCAACATCTGAAATTCTTACGTGCTTTGTCTTAATTAAAACAAAAAAGTTAGAAATCAAAAGACCCATGTCACCTTGCAAATTGCAAATACTATACAACAGTACCAAGTATTAAAAAAGTCATAAACACATATACACAGCGTTCACATGTAGAATTCATGAATTCACATTCAAGGCGAATACCAGAATATCCGTCGTTGCAAACTCGAACACTTGTTTGAAAACGACCAGTGCGCGGAGCATCATCCCATTTTTCAAAACTCAATCTCGCAGAGAGCTGAAAATTCTTAAATAAAAACAACAACTCGTTCAATTCACGAGCATACGCATATCGTCTCAATTCAAGACCCCCTAACACATACATGTGCTTATTCTGGGTCAGAATCCAAAAGAAAACCTAGATTGCGAAAAAGCCACACTCTCACAATTGGGTCGGAGAAAAAAAGAGAAGATGAAGTAGAAAAAGGAGTAGGTGAGCGTGCGGCTGTACGTGAAGGTACAGGTGAAGGGAGAGGGTGATAGAGAGGGAGAGGAAAGGAAAAAGAAAGGAAAGTAATGGAGAAAAGGCACGAAAATTGAAAGGCAATCTGATTCTCGAACAACGGCCTATAAGCCTGTATATAGTCTCAAGTCCCCGAGTCAGCCTAGCAAGTCTCTCTCACGATAGAGAAGGAGAGGCAGAAGACGAAGAAGGAGGTGGAGGTACTTTGCATGCTCTTTGTGCCACTTGGCACGAATCGACTTTACATTCCTTAATCTTTCACCTCTCCTCGCGCATTCGTGCCTCTTTCACCTAACCCCCTTTATTTCCTCGCTTCGCCTCTCTCTCTCTCTCTCTCTGTCTTCCCTCTTTCTCCGAGTGCAGATTATTCGACTGAACGGAGGGTGAACGGAAAGAAAAGGAAGGAAAGAAAGAAAGGGAGAAGAAAAGAAGGTCTGCCATGCGAGTAGGCGCGAGAAAGAAGGTGGAACGACGACGAGGACGTATAGAAGAAGGACGGGAAAAAATGGAAGATGAAGCGAAGCACGCGCCGAGCCACGTGTGTGCATGCTCACGTATATACACAGACACGCTTCGCTCTGCTTTTTCAATGAGGCACTGCTTTCAATTTCAATTCGCACCACTCGGCTCTATCTATATTTGTCTTTCTCGCTCTCTTTATGGCACTTCCGCCTGTCGGTATATCCTTCCTGCCATGATTAGCCGCAAACAGAAAGCGAGAGATGGATCGGTGCTGGAAATCAGGCTGAATGTGCACAGGTAGGAGAAAAAAAAACAGAGAAGAAGGAATGAGATATTCAGAGGTGAACGCGAGCGAGAAAAGTATAATAAATGCGAGCGAATATGAAAGGATCGGGCGTGATAGATTGGCACAGATTGGATTAGATGTGTTTATTCGCGCCAGTAGGGTCGTAATGCGCGCAACCTTCGGATTATGAAATAGTACTACCTGTCCGTTGAATGCGGCGTTTCAATAAATTCACTATTGAGTACGACTGAATCGAATGGATCACGTCACGTTCTTTACCGAGAAATACACTTTTGAAATCGATAATGAATTTTCATAATCCTCTTATCTGGATCCTTTCACTGACACCCTGTTTGCCAACTTCACAGAAACTTCAACAGGATATCGTACTCGAAATGACTAAGAGAAACCACAGAAGATATAAGTGGTGGTGCTCGCAAAGCTACATCAAGCGATGAAGCAAAAATAATGAATCCTCTTCACGTGGAAGCCATACGATTAAGTGCGTCGGTACATCTCCAGAAGCTCATCATCCTCCACTAAACCACCCGCAACAATCCTCCAAGAGACAAGAGCGATAAAGCTGCTCGAACACGAAACAAAAAAAATCATCCTCAACGCGATGTTCACATGTCCGTGTGTTGAAAAGATCAAACGCGAAACGTGTTCTCCGTGGCAAAGCACATTTCCAGCATCGCAAGCATGACACCCTCCACCTAATAACATCCACTACTACACAACAGTAGCAGCCATCGTGTGCAGAAAAAAGCAGAGGCACTGAAGCAACGGAAGTGCGCGCAAGTGCAGCGACAGCAGAATGAGAAAAAAAAGAAGAGAATAGGGACGAGCGAAAGAAGAGAGTGTAAAGGAGAAAACGACGAAATCGTCGGATTGAGAGTCGGATAAAGAGCGAGAGAGAGAGAGAGAGAGAGAGAGAGAGAGAATACTCGAGATCTCATTCATCCTTCCGTTCATTCATTCATCTGGATGAAGAGGGAGAGGTTGCTGCTGCTGCTGCTGCTGCGTCGGTATATATCGCTTCGCAAGAACACGCACTTCTCTCCCTCTCCTCAGCAACAGCACACGTGTCTCCCGCGTATATACATAACCATGCTAACGCGTCTATTCTCCATTTCTTTCGCTCTCTCGTGTACCAGCCATATTCCGCCGTGAGCAGAGCAACGTACAGCACTTACTTTCGCACGTTTACTCTTGCTCTCCTTCTCTTTGAGCGACGCGTTCAAAGGTAATTAATCCAATTAATGGCGAGAGAGAGTGAGTGTGCGCAGCAGAAGCAGCAGCAAAAAGAGGAACTGCTCGCTTTCGCCCTTGGGGACTGCTGCTTCTTCATCCATGACTTGTTCTTTTTATTTGGAGCTGCTCTCGCTCGGCTCGTCAATTAACTTCATCTGCGCAAGGCGCGAGGGAAGAAAGAAGACGAAAGCTCCTCTCCTCAAAAGCGACTCTCTTACTCTCAATTTGCCGCGATACTGGTGAATGAGATGTGCGACGAAAATCGGCAAGTATGTATGCGTTGCAGAGGAGATGGAACGAGTGGACTTGAGAGACTAATGGATGAATTGAATGGCGGTGCGTTTAGATTTGAAAGGAGAATCAGGATCAAAGCTGAGGTGGTATTGTACGACTTTTGGTGGATTGAATGAGACGATAAGAATGTAATTTGTCAGATCGTCCACTGCATGGGTATTCATACTCTGCTTTATCACATGAATAAGCACGTTTTAAGGGTACATTTTTGGATTATTGTTACAAGACCGATTAGTAATATTACTGATTGTGTGTTAAAAGTCACTTACTAATCCGATACAGAAAAGTTTTCTTTTGAGATCATAATAAATTGGTGAACCAATTGAAAGTGGTTCCGTATAAGCCATATAGATGTTAATCGATAGAATACGATGATCAATTAACTTCATCTGATATAAAATTATGCAAAAGTACCTTCACCTTCAAATTTGCATGCAAGCTTTAAGCTGCAATTTCGCAGCAACTTTTAATGGAGTAGTTTGCCCAAGTGCTTGCCTGTACAATCCACTTGTCAACCTTTCTGATTGACGCAAAGATACTATTAAACATCGAATCATCATCCCTGTTCGACAGTTAATGGAAAATCTTTGATCAACGCAAAATATATTTCTCTGCATATGTCATGTATAGCTATACTATCAGAAATAGACATAGCATCCCTTTACACTCGCATTCTCAACTAACTAGTTATTCTTCCGCGTCTCTCATGTATACAGCGGTGACATCTTCGCTTCCCTTTCGCCGGAGAGCCGATCGATTTTAGCTATATAACGTGCAGCTAGAAGCGCGCGGTATAATCCGTTTTATTAATCAAGGCATCTCACTACGTTCCTAGCGCACTTTAGCTTCTGCAGATTTAATAACATTGATTCTGGTGCGCGCGCACAGCCGGCGGGAATTCGTTATGCGTGTGCCGGATGTAAGATTCATGAGATCCGACGATATGATTTATTTGGACTTTGATGAAACTATCCATCGCGCTGGATTTATTGAATGCTGCTTCCTCTTTGTATATTAGTTGTGTCTTTCTTATTTGATTATGTGCTGGAAATGGAGGCAGGAATTCATAAAAATATCACATAGAATCATTTTCCACACTCAACCTTTAGATTGCCGGGACTTGAAAGGGGTTGATCGCCTTAGAAAATGCCTAAATCATGTCACTATATCTTAGATATAACTTATACAATGTTCCGATCACAGGTAGAGCCTATATTTAGGCTTCCCGGCAGCCTACGAATAATAAAAAATGAGAAATTTTTAGTTTCATTCAAAAGTCTGTTTTTATAGGTTTCTGGGGTCGAGAAAAAAGATGGTAATGTTAGTTTTTGAGTACAGACCATTTTTGTGGTTATAATGACTGTCCTTCAGCCTTATTCATAGTTCACTATGTTCAGAGATATGAAGTTCCTACTCAAAAAACAAATGTTGACCTTTAAATGACCTCTGATATTGACCCAAGGTTAAAGCCAAGGTCACCGTTCAATAGCTCTTTTAAAACCCTACAACTTTTGTATCAAATATTTTATACGATAAGACGTTTTCTTGGCAGATATTTGGGTGAATCATTTGTATTGAAATACTCTGTATATATGTATGTAAGTTGTGTGAAAATATATACATATATATATGTGTGTGAGCGAGTGCTATGTGTATACGAGTACCTACATGTACTTTTATATGCTTCCTGTGCAAGTCTATAAATGTTTGAATGTTCTACTCCAGAGAGCCTATATATAGACTTTCCGGCAGCCTAGAGGTTAATATTTTACATATATTAGTTGTGTTATTTATTAATTGCTCATTACATAAAATTAAACAAAATTTCAAACAAATTTTTTAAACTAACATCTACATTAATCGAATCACCAATTATTAAATTTAAAATACGAAATTTTCCAATACATAGATTTTTACACGAATCTTTATCCAGACTATATCAAAATTTAGCTCTTGCAAATAAAATCAATAACGCGTTTCATAATGAATTCAATGAAACGTTCAGACCACGCAAAAACAGGATGACACGCCAATCCGACGAATTTGTATGTAAGAGAATAAGGATAATAAATAAACAGCAAAGCAGGCGAATAAAAAAGAAAGCGATGCGAAAGAAGGGTTGGTATGTACGAGAGACGAAAACGAATTTCGAAATACGCTACGTGTGCATGGCGGCGAACGTATTAATTGATCGTTTTCACGCAGCGCTGGCTTCTTGACGCACGTGCACATACGCCCGAGCCGACGAGCGCGGAATGAAATGAAGTTTGTGCAACATCTCTCTCTCTCTCTCTCTCTCTCTCTCTCTCTCTCTCACTTACAACTCGCATGCGCGCAAAAGAGAGACAGCAGCAATAGCAACTGCAAAAGAGCTGCACGTAAAGTTTAATGTACCCTGCCCTGCATAACGACGCGCATTTGAAATTTTAAATTTTCAGCTCTTATCCGCGTGGCCCATCGAAGCTAATAAAAAATAATTGTCCTTCCGGTTGGTACAATTACAATTGCCGAGCGTGACTAACGTGCCGTTTAAGTAAATTAATCGCTTACGTGGAATTGTAAAACTCGCGCGAGATGTAAAACGAAAAGAAGAAAAAAAACATTTCCTCGAGACGAACGCGATCGGTACACTTGCAAATTTAGAATAGCAATTGCATAAGTCACTAAGAAATTCAAATGTTTGCTGTATGCTAAATCGATCTTCAATCTCATAATGGAAGAGAGAGAGAGAGCCAGAGAATCCAGGAAGAGCTTTAATCATCAGGAACGAAAGAGAGAAAAAGAAAAGTCAAGCACGCTCCGATCCTGCAAACAAAGCTAATTGATTCTTCCCGATCCTTTGACTGAAAATCTCTTAGGAGTCCAACTCCCAACTTCGTGAACAATCGAGATACCTTGAAATCGAGACAATCGCATTTCTCTGCCTCAGCTCGTAACGAAGATCCCAGTCGAACCCTCGATCGATCGCAATAAATAAACGCGAATTTAAAAGAAGCCGCGGAAAAGCTGCGTATAATCTATAGTAGACGCGTCCACTCGTTTCTCTCTCTCGATTCCCGATAGAATTCATCTTCATTAATCCGCCTGTCCCCATTCACAAATTCTAGAGCGCGTATATAAATATAAGTGCATATAGGAGTGAACGGTAGATATACGTAATAGGAGGGATTTAACACACGGAATCCTTTGTAAACTAGCCTTGCATGTGGCCATGCATGCATGTACTGGATTAGAGGAGTATTTAGAGCTTTGGAGATCAAACTCGATGAAAATTGTTGCTGACCAAATCAATATTTAGTATCGAAATATCAATGTGAACATGATAGTTTTTCTCAATTATAAATTCATTTTACCAGAAGAATAAGTGAAATTTCCTTTATTATACCCTAATTAATGGTCCGTAAATTGACTCATAATATGCACAGAGATCAACGCGAACATTTAACAGCGTATATGATGAAGCTGAAAGTGAACAATCACGTGTCGCTCTCTCTCACGACGAAAGGATCACGTTTCGTCACCTCCTCCTGGACTTTTTAATAAGCCTGTACGTCCCAACAAGTTTTAAAGGAATGTGCACACATATAGGAGAGCCCCACGATTTATAGCATATATCTCTGGCTCCGTGTCGGATCTCGAGTCGCGACCCTTAAGAAAATGTCACGCGCGCGTAATCAGAGACGATCTTCCTATCCCTTCATACCATATATATACCATACACAGGCTACCGAGCGCAGAGAGAGAGAGAGAGAGGAGATAAAACGGTTAAGACGTTAGTGAAGAGAGGCGCATACTCCGCATTTCAAAACGACACCTTCGCATTCTGCGCCGCTTTAATGAACGCAATTATTGTTTCGCGCGCTCGTTAATGCTGCGCGGATATTCTCTCGACATGGGTACAAATGAACGAGCGTTGATTATAACGACTTTTGAAATAATTATTATACTTTTCTTTGTAATTTATTATAAATGTGCAGATACTATGTTCTGCCGCATTACAAAACCAGTCAAAATGAATTTGTCAAATGTAACAAATTTATATCTATATTAAAAAAGTGCTACTGATTAGAAAAAAGATTTTCAATAAAATATTAGACAAATTGTACAGAACAAAAACAATATTTGTCCGCGAAAAACAGGTTTCTTTCCCTAAATACTCCCAAGTTCCATCCACACCAAAGTTCAACTAATAGCGCAATTTAATTCCTTTTTAAAAATATTTTGTATACCAACGTGGATAATAACTCACTCTTAATGAGATTGCGTCGTAAAGCGATAGGAATCGGATTATCGTAAAACATTTTGCCACTTCGCCCCGGTAGATTTTGCTTTAAAACACGCGTGGCGCGAACATTACGAGTGCGGGCGTAGGCAGAGAGACAGAGAGAGAGGTTGGGAGAGCAGCAGCGGGTCCAACTCGTTTCGATGCCGATTTATGTATTAATTTCGGATTAGTATATCTTAATTTAAATTCGTCTGCCCGTTCTCTGCGTGTTTAATGCGCCAATAAAAAGATTTATCAAGCGATAGGCTGTAATGCGCCGCGATAAATTAGCGGTTTATCGACACGAAATTCTCTCTCTCTCCTCCTGTTTACTTTAGAAAACGTATGTGCGTTGGGAAAAAAAGAAACAATATGTAAAAAAATGAATTTATCTATACGAGATTATGACGAATATTGTAATCGACTACCGGCTACTCGTTCGCGGCCACCTATAGATTTTATAAGGATTAAACGCAGTTTTGTAAATATTAGGCAACTGGATACTTTTCCTTTATGCAAATTCGTGAGTTGCAGATTTATATATGCAAAACAGCTGAACGAGCAGAAAATATTCCAGTAAATAAGTCAGATTTAAAAACAATTATATTCACATTCTGTAGCTAGTGTAAATGCAAATGAATCCAAATTTAATATTTATATTTTAAAAAATTTGTGTTTACGTAAATGTTTATAAACTATAAAAAAAGCAAACTGTAATAGTATATAATAATAATTATATTATTGTTATATACTATTAATTATATATAATCATTTATACACATTAATTTCAAAACCAATTTGCCTTTAAATGCCAAAACGCACATAAAAACTTGCCACGAAAAATAATCCCACAGCGCACGTATGTACGCAGGCAACAAGCCTCTCGATACCCACCACCAAAACGTTTCGCCGTAACAAATCCACGTCGCTAATTAGCGTGCAAATCCCGAGCAAATAAAACAAACTCTTTCCCGCGCGCACGATTACCATTAAACGTCCGCTGCCCCTCTTGCGCACCCATCACGCACATCGAGCGCGCAAACCTTTCCATCGCCGCGAACAAATCAAGCCGCAAAAATACACATAAACGAAGCGACTCGAGCGCATGCGGCATTAAACGAGCGCAAACACGTATGCGCAACGAACAAATGCAAAAAGCAAAAGGAAGAAGAGCGAAATCGTGGCACGTCGCGGTATAAAAGAAGAAGAAGAAGAAGAAAAGTGGAGAAAAGGGACACGCGATCGCGCCGTCACGTCAATTTTCCGCACTCATCGGCCGGCCATTAAAGGCCTCGCAGCTCCTCTCTCTCCCTGATAATCCGCAACAGCTACACGCGTATTACGAAGGAGAGGCGCAAGGGGGCAGGAGAGAAAGAGAGAGAAAAAAGGGCGCGTATATATAGGGATGGAATGAAAACGCGTGTATAGAAGCGAGAGGAGAGCAACAGGCGATTTCTCTCTCTCGGACCGCCACGCGCCAGAGCCCAGATGTGCTCTCTCTCTCTCTCTCTCTTTCAACTTGCGTATTACACACTCCCATGTGCGTGACGACGACTCCCCGGGCGCCCCTGCACCGCCGCCGTGCACACGAGATCGCGAACGAAGGAGAGAGAGAGAGAGAGAGCAAGAGACGGAGACGGACAGTTTTGGATGTGCGGCGAAATTGAAATAGACTGCCGAGCAGCGATTGAAAATTGCATTTTCAACTGATATTTTAATATCTGGGAATTAAGCGATTCGCGTGCATTACACAAAACTTATTTCTGAAGCGGGACTTGGATTTACGGGTGAAAATGAGTATTGAATCGATCCTGTGATGCTTTTCAATTTCAGTTTCTCGATTGTACGCGGGAAAGCAATTTTTCGACGTGCAAACTTAAGCTTGAAAATAGATCGATTGACAAGGATGAGAATTAAGCGGAGCATAGTACCTGACGTCAATAATAATTGCCGGCGATTCGCGTGCCATCGCGTGGATGCAATATTGCACCGATATTACGTGCGCGCGACGGGAAAGAAAAGCATGCAGAACCCATTAAACGATGGCTAAGGAGAAATTAATTTCAACGTACGTGCATCGTCTAAATATAAAATGCATTTATTATAGTTTGTCCATGTATAATTAAACCTGACAAATATCTGGTAAATAATATTGACAATATTCCCTATAAAAATGGGAAATTAATATACCGACTTGATAAAATCCATTAAAACGAAGTAACGAATACGAGAAGTATATGCGCTTTGCACGATTGATAAGTTCGTGCACGTGGCGAAATGAAGTTCTAAACCAATTTATAAAAGAATATAATGTAAAAATCATGTACTATACGACTGAGTTCTCTTCTTCTTGGTATTTCAAGGTTTTTGTGTACACATTGCGTGATTACGTCTGCGAAAACATAATATGAGTCACGACAGATCTTCTGCTGGTATCAAGTTGAAGTAAAGTAAGAAGTAACTTGGAGCAAGATTAAAACCAGATGTTTTTATTTATCGCTTTAATGATGGTCACATGTTTTAGATATGCAGTATTCGCGCATCACGCTTCAGCAGAAAATAACACTTATTTATCTATTATCTTGCATAGAATGAGTTATAATACGCAACAATTTCAATGGACTATTAAATTCGACTACCAAGAACTTGACAATTCTGGTATAAAAGCATCTTTAACATCATTAAACGTTTGACAATCCAAGCAACTCAATCGTTCGCGCACTAATTCCTAATCACACACATTACCGATTGCACCTGCAAGGATACCATAATGACTCGCCACCATCACTCGACACGCCACGATTCCGCTTGCAAGAATTCACGCAGTCCTCGGCTGAATAGAGAACCGCAGCCGCATTACAACCCATTAGCTTTCAATAAGCTCCATTAAAGAATCAGCATTCCAACAATAATCGCGCGTCCGTCCGGTGAACACCATTTTCCCAAACTAATGATTCCATTACCGCCGCATCTCTCTTGTCTTCTGACGCTGCACGCATCGCTCCAGCAAAAAAGTAACCACTGCACTGCGGCCGATGAGTCACGTGAACTGGCTGCACATATATCGGGGCACGCGTGAAATCCGAAGGAGTTTTTTCGCGCAGCAGCAAATCCTAGGGATGCCGCGTGACGCCCGCAATACATCATCTTAAAAGCGAGCATCGCGAGGCTGCATGCTTCCGATTAGCGATTACGATCACCATAGAGAGAGAGAGAGAGAGAGAGGGGGAGATGTAGGTATACTAGGAGAGAGCGAGACGAGGGAACGCGTTATAAAGCTTAAAACGGCCCTCGGGACGTTATTCTCCGCGCTGCATAAACAGCGAGAGAAGCGGGGCTTTTAAAAGGGAGGAGCGCCAGCAGCTTCCCCTTCTTCTCTCTCTCTCTCTCTCTCTCTCCTCCTTCTCTCCACTTCACGGGCTTCGGCCTTTTATCTCTGCTTTATCTCGCGGGGCATATCGAGATTCTCTCTTTCTCTCTCTCTCTCCGGGGACTCAAGGTCAATCCTCCGCGATGCACCGCGTGTGCAGAGTGCACTAGAGAGAGAGAGAGGGAATATTGCATATAAGCGCGAGTCTCTCGTCTCTCTCTCTCTCTCTCTCCTTTTCTCCTTTTCCGTGCACTCGCGCGCTCTCGGTGCATTATATATACCACACAGCGTATATATCGATATCGCTTTGTATCTCTCGTTTTGTTTTCCGATCTGCGATATCTGCCTTTCGTTTTTTGGGATTCCATCTTTTTTTATGTAGCGCAGGGATATGTTATATGCATTGCATATATACGCTATCTGTGGGAAGGAGACGACGGAGAGGGGATGAATGGTATAAAATGTGCATCGGAACGCGATCGCTTGGAATCCCGGTTGTATAAGCCTCGCCAATGCGACGCTACAACTTGCTCTCCCTATATATAGATATGTTTAAAAGCAATCTAGTCATTTATATAGGATGCTTTAGTTGCTTAAAGTTCGTATGTGTTCCTTCCATCGTCGAGAGAAAGCACCACATGCGTGTAGCGTATAACAATTCAAACTCCATGCCTACAATGTTTCGCATACAAAAAACTTTTCTTCTCCCCGCGGTAACACCGAGTACTTGATGCAGTAATGTGGTTCAGCATATAATAAAAAGGGCCTGTCTCTGACTCGCGTTTCAAACAAGCCGTCAATTTACATTTTGGAGAAGAATGAAAACCATACGTAAGTCCGTGTGGGTGTGTGTGTGTGTGTGAGTTTCGTGTCGCAACGCAACGATATAGTCATGTTCGAGGAGAGCATATAGGGGCTCATTATAATCGCTCGCCTCGCAAGGAGGGAATTTAATCGCCATCGGGTGCACTTTATACCTATTATGAGACGAGGTCGAACTGCTACTGGGAATTCGCCGTGGCACACACGGGCGCTTTCTTTCTCAACTCTCTCGCTGCTCATACCTTACTTCAAATTCAAGCGCCCTGAACTTCTCTCTCGAATTTGCATTTTATTACTGCGTATAAGTGGAGGAGTACTCTCTCTCTCTATGTACCTGATGCATAATTAAATAATCATTAATCGTTATAAATACCCAATGTACCTATAAAAAGTTGTTTTACCCAAAATATGGTACATTGAAAAAAGATGGATCACTGATATTAACAACGGTTTATCCGTCAGTTAACCATCACTAAATTTAACACACAAAATTGATTGGTCATAAGCATTAACTATACATTTTTTTCAGCTTTTTTTATAATTGAAGAAACCAATATTGATGAATTACATAAATTTCCTGTGTCATCATTCAGAAATAACCGACAATTAAAGCCCTCAAGAAATCCCTCAAAACACATGTAGAATAAATGCCAAAGTCTAAAGCAGGTCAGAAAACACCCCATCATCCACAAAAGCAGAAGACCGTGGAGAAAATAACAATGTTCCATCATCCGGCCTCTTCTTCACCTGGAAAAACTGCCGCATTCCTCGTCCCCTTCACGCCCACTTTTACGTACACATCAGCCGTAGCAGCTCCTCTCTAGATTCCAACACATATAAAACTCGGAAGGCAAAAATATATCGACATCAATGACAGTTTTCCACGCCGCGCGTCCTCCCTTCATCCATTCTGCTTGCAGTTACGTACGCGAACGTATCGGCGCGTTTCGCAAGCATGAAGAAGAAGGAGAAGAAACTAGAAAAATGAGCATAGAAGAAGAAGGAGGAGAGAGAGAGGGAGAGAGAGAGAGAGAGAGAGAGACGAGAGGTAGAATTGGTAAGACGACTGTACAAATAGAGCAACATGTGGCATGACAGGTGGAACATCTGTCAGTTTGAGCTTGGAAGCGACGGCGGCACGATACGAGCGAAAAGTCTGGTGGGTTTTTCACCCGAACACCAGCGCAGCCAGTAGCTCCGGTATTTGCCTCGTGAGTTTCGACTGGCAGGTGTTGAACTTTCGAATTTCTTCGACTCTCGTGCCGCTGCTGCTGCTGCTGCTGCTGCTGCTCTGTCCGTAGACCCACTATCGAGCCCACTATACATATACTTTTTTCTTCCTCTTGTACCTCGTGCGCTTTTTTCACCTTCTCTTTCTTCGCGCGCGTGTATCGATTGCAAATTTCGACGCCGCTGGCTTCGAAAAAAACCGAGGAAAATTTTATCGCGTACGATTGGCGCGGCCCCGCTCCAGCTTTTCACGGGCTATTGTGTGCACACCGCCACTGCACGGCGGGTAGTTCGTTAACTCCATTGTGATATCGGCACAGAAGGTATGGGATATCGGGCTGAAGGGATTTATACTTGGTCGCTCTCACTGACGGGTGTGTACTTTATCGATTCCGAGCGACATTTAGTCCTTCGTTGTTGCTAATGCAATATTAAATACGCTTTATGTGCACATAAGCTCGTATACAATGCGGATTCGTATGAATCGTTAAAATCGTTGATTCTGGTTTGCCACCACCAGCACCGCGGTATTTATCGTTATCTTGACAACTCGAGCCGCGCATAATGATAATGAACTACGGCAGACACAAGCTTTGTTATTCTAATTATGAAAGAAAACTGCAAATTAAAAAGTATAAAATTAACATGTTTATACGACGTCTCATAATAATTCTTCGGACAGGAATTTTCCGCGCACGGATAATTATAACTAGTCGTAAATTATTTTTAATACACATCGTGGGATTGACTCTGCCGAGTTCTTTGGTATATACGAGCGCCCGGTGAATAGGACTTGTGCGCGCCTATGAATGAACTGCTGTGAATTTCGAGTTACGGTAAATCGGGTACTAAAGCGCTTTGACTTTGCTCGTCAACGCCAAGCAAATTATCGTGCGCCTGGTGTAATAAATTCGATTCGAAACATTTAGAATATAGCGGCCGTTATCTCATCTTGATAAATGCAAAAAAGCGTAAGCTCGTAAAACTTTAACAATGTTTTGGAATTTGGAATTTCTTCACCGCGGCCCTTTCAAAAATATAAAAGAAAGTATCGCACTACTCAATACACGGTAATTAATATGAAAAAATAAATCTCCTTGGGACCGCACATCGGGGGTCTCCTGCAAAGCGCGACATGGTTAGCATAAGTGTCGTCGATTTTGTCCGGCACGGAAAAACAGAGACATTAAGTTCGTTAAGCTGGCCGCAAACGATGATCGGCTCGGCCGCCAAGCCGAGGATAAATCTTTATCAAGCTGGGAGGACATCACGCTCCGTTTTACGATCATCTTCGCGCGGCTGCAGCGGAGCTCGACACCGACCGCAAGAGAGAGAGACGGATATCTCGCACGCGAAAACGGCGACGATGACTCGGCTACTGGCGAAAAAAGAAATGATCGATTATACATATATTTAGTATAATTTATTACAAATTACTATTAACAATTACCACAAAATCAAGAGGATAAAATTGTTAAATTCTACGGTAACCATTTTAGCTGAAGTTTAATATAAGTATGGTGATTACGCTCTAAAAAGTCAATACACAACCACATCGAACAATTTATTATTGTGAGAATAAGACACTCAGTTTTCGCAATAGAACCAAAGCCCCTTCCATCGCATCGCTACAATTAAACCTTAAAACAAAATCACTTCCACTCCGGCGGATTTCTAAACAACGAAAAGCCATTCCCCATCTCACTCCGAATTGAAATCCCCATAATACCCGCCGAAAAAAGAGAACGAAGCAAAGTAACTCACTGATCGAAAAAAGGTCGCTCTCCTCTCATCCCCCGCAATCCCGAAAAAGTAAGCTGCGGGGGTAAAAGGGCCTGAGAAAAGTTTCGAGCACTCGCAAAAGCTACCGGAGTTTTAACTCTTTCTCTCTCTCTCTCTCTCTCTCTCACACCCACGCACACACACTCTCTGCTCTTGCCACCGTTCGAATCGATCATTTAAGCGCTGTTTGCACAAAAGCTCCCCCGACTACCAAACAATAACGGCTTAAATCCTCCTTCATTCCTGTCCTATGTCTCTCATCTCTCTTTCTGTCTCGCTCGATTGAGCGTCTGCGCGAGAGAGAGAGAGAGGAAATCACAATTGAAAACACGCGCCGGGGATTCACGAAAGACTCATGAATGGAAAGAAAAGATCTTGTATACACACGCATTCTTCGCGAATCTCACGCTCCTTTGATCCTTCAATTCGTCTTAATTCGACGTAATTCACTCTCTGTCGCTACCGCTCGGGGATAAAAAGCGTAAAGAGAGGAAGAAGAAGGAAGTCGAATGCTGAATTAAAAGCATCAATTGCGCGCACTTATCTGCAATCGGTGGCAGCTTCCTTATCGTGTCCCAACTATGTATATACTCTTCCTCTCCGTAGCTATCGAAATCGAGCCTTCACATACATTCTAAAGTGCCGTGGCCTGGTGTATGTCGTTTCGGACCTTTTCACACGTCGTTTTTGATATCGATACGTACCCCGCGCTTGTGTATATCGCGGGATATATGATGTTGCACGTGCCGCGGCAGTTTAGGCGAGAATTTTGTTCTCTCGTCGAGTGTCGCCGCTTTCACGTCTTCTGTGTGTGAAAATTTATACCGCTGATGTTTTATGGTGTCGGATGTGCTGTCGTTTCGACTGGAATGTTTGCTGTTAGGTTGTAACAGGGCGCGGTTGTACTGGAATTGAAATTTTTGAATTGTTATGTTTGTGCAGGAAGTGGGAGATTGATGTTTTAATTAAATGGTTTAATCCTCGCAATGTAAATATGCCGAAAGCTTTAAAAATATTAATGCAAACTATTTGAGTTACTAATTGTATGTTTTTGATGTTTGTTTGATTTTTCATAATAATATTTCATAAAATAAATTTATATTTTTTGAAGCTCCTTTTATTTTGAAACAATTTTGCTATGTTCCAACAATGTAAATTTCAAAACTATAAATTTTCTTGACCAGAACTTACCAAGTATAAATTTTGTACTGTAGCAAAATAAAAGCTATATAAATATTCATAAAGTAAATGTATATAGCGAATAAATCGTGTTAATAAATTATTTGCACGAAGTATATGCAGTGCATGTGTAATATGAAAACTGAAAGGATATATAATAGCTGGTATCAAAATTTTTTTTTATTTTTTGCTTAAAGCTTATAAAGGATTTTTTTTAATATTAAATTAACCATTAAAATTATACCTAAAATCTATTCAAATGTTCAACTGAAGGTCTTGAAATATTCACAATTTTAAAATATCACATTATTTCTTCATAGAAAAAAATTACGAAAAAAAGAATTATAATAATTTAAAGGCATATACGATGAATAACAACGACGTCGTTTCGTGGATGTCGCTACGTGAAAAATATCGAAATGAAAATTAATTCGTCATAGTCAAATAGGATAATGGCTTTATTTTTACACTGCGTATCGTACAGCGAGTACACTGAGAGAAAGTGTCTTAGAAAGATTCTAAAAAGATTCTAGAAAAAGTACTATATTATTCATTAATTTGGGGACAGACTTGAAGTTTAGGAAAGAATCCAAGAAAGTATAGTAATTTTTATTACGGAGGTCTAGCAATGTGAAAATCGAAATTTAAAAATTTATTTTCTCTTCCAATCTCTTTTAATTAATTAATTTATATGATTTTATGTTAGATTTTAGATTTTATTTCGGTTGTACAATTTAAAGAATATTTTTTAAATAAATAATATTTTAGAAAAAAACTTTACCCCGATATGGATTCGAACCCATGTCCTTCTGCATACGAAGCCGTGCACTTACCGCTGCGCCGTCGCGTGACCATACGTGTATATGTTCAAATGGCTCTTATATGGTACACTTTATATATTATATGCAGTATCAAAGCTTGGTATTGTTGTGAGTTTTTACAGCATATTACTGATATCAATTGATATCAAAC
>UELU01146819.1:5357-30697 GCA_900490025.1 Megastigmus dorsalis | reverse complement strand
TATATATATATGTATGTATATATATATGTACATCATCTCGCTCTCTCACTCTCTCTCTCTATTTCGTTCGCTCGCTCGCTCAGCTCTTCTGGCGCGTCGACGAGGGGGAAGCGAGCGAGCGAGCGAGCGAGCGTACGACCCCACTGTACGCATCGGCCTAACGACGTTCTTTCTCATTCCTCGCGAGAACGGGAGGAAGCCAGAGCTAGAGGGAGAGAGAGAGAGAGAGAGAGAGAGAGAGAGAGAGAGCGAAAGGGAGAATGGAGCCAAGACACGCGGGCGCGCACAGCCACTCGACTTTTCTTGCGCGAGGGAAATTCTGCCCGCGCACCGCGCTCACCCCTCCCCCCTCACCCCGACCCGCGTCTTGGAAAACTTTATACCCAGAAATAACAATTTCCATTCAAATAGGATTTCTTGCTTTTTCGCATTAATAACGTTCGAAAGAGCTGCTGCTGCCTCGGTTCTTTCTTTTCCTCTCTCTTTCTCTCTCTCTCTCTCTCGCTCTCTCTCTCGCTCTAGCCTCGCTCGGTGTCTTCCGCATGAGCCTCGCGTGCACGAGATCTCTATTTCTTTCAAATTTTCGAAACGAATTTCTCGCCGACGTCGTTTACCACGCGGACTTGCCGTTCCCTCGGGACTTTGTTGGTTGAGCGAAACTTTTGAGTTTGCTTTTAGTTTTCTGGATATACATTCAAAATCGCTTTCTATATGCATACATAAATATAGTTTCTACTATCTTTCATTTCGCGTTTTGCGGGCTACCGAAGTTTGTTTTAACAAAATATATACTCGCCGTTGTGCAATGCACGTTATAATCATTTGCTGTCTTCGAACCACACATTTTGTTTAATTTTCACCTTAGTTCGGCACGGAATTCATTTGTTTTCTTTTCTATATATAAGTTCGGAATTTCAACATTGATTTTAATTCGCCAAATCACAGTGAACCTACTTAAACTTTGCATCACCTTTACAATATGAACTTTCAACTCATTCTGAAGGTGGAATTTTTAAAATTTAGCGTTGACGCATCATCATAAAATAAAAAAAAATAATTTTTATTAATCTCCGCGTTCCGATTGCATATCACAAACATTTCCAAATATGTAGTATATAGGCTTCTAAAAATTAAACCAAATCATAGGAGCCATCAGATAAATATAGAAGAGAGCAACGAAGCTAGCGGCCAAGATATAACGAAAATATAATCAAACAGAGTGACTGTAATGTAGGTGAACGGGTGTACGGTACATTAACGCTCCCCGAAGCAGGGCTTTCGCGCAATTAATGCGTATGGACCGAGAGCGGCGAAACACAAATTATAGAGCAGGAGGAGGAGAAAGAGATCGGGGAATCATCTCATCCGATCTGTGCGCCTTATATAGTAAAATAGCAGGCTATATGTATATGTATATATATATGTAGGGAAGGGTTCTTGTTCGTCGTGAGGGAGAGAGGCGATCGCGAAGAAGCCGAAGCCGAAGAGCCGAGGAAGAAAAGGGAAGGAAGGACTCGGGATTTCGCGTGCGCGCGCGCGCAACTCTGCAATAGCCTCGGAAGTTAGTCTTGGACACTCGCTCCGTCCCTCTCTCTTTCTCTTGAAGCTCAGCAGAACCGAGAGCATAATGTCCCTAATGAATCCTCAAACTCAAATTAAAACTTTGAAATTGTCGGCAGTCAGCGAATGCGACACTCGATTCCGTAACAATGCAAAGTTTGCCATCGCCCCGGCACACTAACTCTCTCTCTCTCTCTCTCTCTCTCTCTCTTATAGCCCTGCAATCGTGTCGTCTTCCTCTTCTTTTTCTTCTTCTTCTTGATCCCGTTGGCGAGTACGCAAGGAGGGCTAAACAAATTATTAGTCTACAAACGCTCCTCTTAATGCGCCTGTTTCTTTATGCCCGTGTCGTTCGAGAGCTTCTCTCTTCCACGATCTAAGATGATTTTTTCTCTCTCTCTCTTCTCCTCACTCGCTCGTGTCTATTCACTTACTCTCCAGGGTAAAACCCGATTTGTAGCTCTAATAAGCCACATTGTCAATGCATAGCGATTGGTGCGACGTTCGATGGGACATCCCTTGGCCCTTTCCTCCTTATTCTGCAACTGTATTGTAATTGTAACACACAAATACTTGTAAGCTTGTAGATATATAGATTGTTATATTATTGAACATGAATTGTCATAAAAATCAAACCATAAACAATTCAATTTTGGTTCGACGAAGAAAGAAACTAACCAATTTACCTATATTGTTTTTTTTCCCAAATATTCCAGCATAATCACGCCTAATCCTATAAAATTTATATAAAACCATAGCAAAACATCCAGCAGCGTTGCAGACGCACACAACAGACGTACACGTATATAAAAGCCTGCACGTCTCGTAAATTATATTTTTCGCGCGACTCGGGCGGCGAGAGCCGTTAGGTGGGGAGGGGGAGGCCGCCAGGAATCGATATACGAGTGGGTGGCTGTGCGCGCCAGAGAGAGAGAAGAGAGAAGAGAGAGAGAGAGAGACAGAGTCCCACACGCGTGCACACGTACACGGATATACACATATACGTACAGGGGGGATATCGCATGCAGTGCCACGCGGTAGGGGATTCGTCGTCGGCTGCTGCCGCTGCTGCCGCCGCCACCGCCGCTTTCAGGCTATGGGGGTGGGTTATATGCTCTGGGCGGGAGAAAGAGAGAGAGAGAGAGAGAGAGAGAGAGGGCGACGCACGGATTTCGAGGGTGATGTTGCGTTTCCCGTTTATATATATATATATACGTATACAGCGTGTAGTTGTATATATGTGTATATATGTCTCTTTCCCCAGCCGCGTTCGGCCATCTCTTTTTCTCCTGGGCTTCTGCCGCTGGCGCTTCTTCTTCGTACGCTGCCTCCCCGACTGTACTATACCACTGGATCCCTCGGGATAATCTCCATCCCTCGCGTCTGCTCAAGGCCCAGTTCTCTCTCTCTCTCTCTCTCTCTCTCTCTCTTCCGGCGCATGCACACATACACACGCACACATGCACACGGCGCACAGAGACATACACCCCCGCCTTCTTCTTTTACTTCCGAAGCTGGCGGGCTCTGTATACACACCGATAGGAAAAAACCGCCAGTCCTGCCGTACACGCAACCATATAGTCTGTGAGACTCTCTCTCTCTCTCTCTCTGTGCGCATGTGAAAGTCTCGCTCGCTATGTCTCCCTCTATTGGATTCGCGTTCCCGAAAAGCTCGCGTATACTACGTTCGTCTGAGTTTAGACGCGTTCGCGCTCTCTCTCTCTCTCTTCCTCTCTACATATATACACCCTCGTGAGCTTCGTCCTTCCTTTTTTCCTCTCGTTCTTTTTTTTCAATTATTAAATAAAAGAAGAATAAACATTTGTAGTATACGTTTCTCTATAGCTTTAAAGAGTTTGTAATTAATATTACCTTTTTAAAAGTAAACTTCGTATAATACTGTATAGCCACAAGTTGTCGAAATATAAGATTTGAGTAAGATAAAAGTTGCAAGTGATTTCTAAATAAAAAGATACTGAAAACTAAGATCTTGTATAATTATTCTTCAATTGTATGACGCATGGATACGAATTTGTATCCAATTATTGCAATCGACATATATTTAATGTGACATAACGATACAACACATGTATATTCGTTGATAAGATCTATACCTTGTCATACCAAGCGTAATACTGGTAACGATAAATCTTTACGATGATAACGAACTTTGCAATTGATCGAGCAACATTTAAATTCAAATAAACTATTGTAATTGCTATATCATAGACATTTCATTCCACTCAAATGTAAGTCTAAATAATATATACACCCAATTCTCGAAAACTCGAGTTTTTTTTTTCCATTCGCAAGCATTTTACTCTGAACGCCAGCACACGCGGCATGTACTTTAATCTTCTTGTAATCAGTAAAACAAATTGACAAATTGTTTGTACTTTCCACGCAGTCAATTGTACGTATACGCTTTAGTTGATTTCCCCGTACACAAACGCTCGCGTACGCACACACGCGCACAACTTTCATACGCCTGTCTTCCCTCGACTCCATATCTCTCTTTCTCTCTCTCTTGTCCCCTCACCCCCATCCTTTTCCACTGACTTTTTCTCTTCGACTCCATTCCCCTTTCTTTTATTCATCGCCCAGTGCCAACCAACGCACACGTACATCCAGAGAGCGCGAGCTTCATACGTGTACACAGGGGTTGGCTCGAGGGGGGGGGGTGGCAAAAAGCTTTCTCGCTTTTCCTCTCTTTCTCTCTCTCTCTATCTCTCCCTTCTCCCTACTACATCCGAGAGAGAGAGAGAGAGAGAGAGAGAGAAAGAGAGCGGCGGAACGCGGCGTGGGCAGTGACGCGTGTGCGCACGCAGAAAAACTCGTCTTATTTATATGCCTGCCGCCTAGCTGCACACGCGGCAAATCGATATCTCGCGCGAATAATCACGACGGTGGGGGTGGAGGGGTTGGGACAGGGCAGAAGGGGGGAAGGTGTAGCGAGCAAAAAAACCATAGAGAGAAAGCTATCTATCTCTATACATAGAGTATACCAGGAGAAAGAAGAAGAGCGAAATGGAAGCTTGGTGCGTGTATGGGGGAGCTAACGCGAAATCGCGGGACTTGTGCGTGCGCTGAACAAGAAGTCAAAGTCTATTATTACAAGAGTAATCGCATTTTTATACATTTGAAAATATCGTATGCTACATTGTTATACGATAATTGAGACTATGTGCAATGCGATGCGTAAACGAATTGAGCGTAAATAATATGTATTCGATGAAAACTATATAGATTAGAATTTCGTTGCGTCCATGCTCAGGACTAATACGTATATAAATAGCGCGTCTTTGCCGATAACGAATAAAACAGTCCCGTCTGAATTCGAACCTCATATAATATCTATGGATAATGGCTAGCATCTCTGATTTAGCAGCAGCAGAAGTAGCAGTAGCAGTAGCTCCCGCAGCCTCGCTTCCATTTCAGATATCTTCCAGACCCGTCTGGCGCGTTGGGCAGAAGAGCAGTACACACAGCCACTCGACACACGTGGAATTGCGACTCGATCTTGGCTCGAGAGACCAATTAAGGGACATCGTTCTGAGCGGGGGTGGTGGAGAGAGATAGTGAGATAGAGAGAAGGAAGGAGAGGGTTAGAAATCTCGTATCAGGGTCCACTGTACGTATAACTATCCGTCCGCAATTATCGCCGAGCGACTCTGGCGGCTCGAACGCTTTTTCACTCGCGCAATCTCAATTTCAAATTGAAGAATCGGGAATAGAAGGAGGGGAGGGGGGGAGCAGGGGGGGAGCTAAGGGTCCGGGGCCGGGGGGTGGACGAGGATAAGAGGCTACAAGAGAGGCAAGACGAGGAGTGGAGCGCGCGATGAAAGGGTTGCCCTGCACCACCGCCGGCGGCGGCTCGTACAAGCGAGTCTTAATAGTAATCTAGGAGTAATTTCGCGCCTGACTCATGGAAGCACTTAAGTAATTTCGCGGCATTAACGCGGGGCTTCTTGGCGTCGGGAGTGGAGACTCATCTCTCTCGCTCTCTCTCTCTCTCTCTCTCGCTTTCTATTGCGAGTAGGAAGCAAGTCCCTGTATACGGCAACCCCTTGCAAGCCGACATATATAGACATCGGTGTGCGCCTCGATTTTGCGCGTTTGGCCACAAGCCTCGAGATCAAAGACGTCCCGCGTTACGCAAATCCTTGGGCGAACGAGTTAATTAACTTGCTACACCGTATGAAAGCTTGCTCGAGTTTTCGAAATATTTATCCAAGGGGAACGAACGAACTTTCGATGAGGATATCACGGTTAGTGAATTTCTTTTTTTTTCGAGGTCTTTATGCGGTATCGTTCGAGTTGTTGAAGCTATGAGATCTCGCTTGAGATCCAACTGGTGTTTTAAATAATTTTTCGACAATGTTTAAAACTTGTTGTTTTGAGATATTCTGAAGTCTTTGTGGTTACTTGTTTATTATATACACCATTTTGGTAATTAAATTTCATTAATTATATGGTTATGTAGAAGAACCTATAATAATTTTGCACAAACAGTTTATTAAAAAAAAGAAAAACATTGAAATGCTACTTAAAATCGTGCAATACAGACTTTTCTCCATATAAACAGTTGTATATTATTCATTTTTGATAATATCTATATCTTTTTATAAAAATGAAGTGTGAATTAACTTTGTAATATCTGTAAACGTGACTGATTACTTTAAAAAAAAACACAGGAAATCGTACATACATTTTATATATACCTAGATAGATTGATGACTACCACTGCAGAGTATAAAAATGTAATTTTCTGATAACGTGTGGAAATGAAATGAACGAATCGTTTTAAAATGATTACTCTCGGAAAGAATACATATATTTTCAGATGTAAGATATAGTAACATCAATATTTTAGCGAGACATATTTTCTACCACACCACCGTAAGAAAAATAAAATTTTTTCCTCGAGACTCGCTGCTCTCTCCTCTTGCCGAAAAAGGTTCAATCGTGAAATGGGTGGTGTTGCATGGCACGAATTCAAATATACACTATATATACATTATATACACGTACACATATATATATATATACGCATACACGTATATATACTTCAGGGAAAGTAGGCGGGTACGGGGGATAGGATATGAGGGGGAGCTAGCGAGTGCTTCGGGGAGGTAGTTCATTCGTATCAGCATAATGTATAAGAGACGTTAACTCCTCGCTTTTCAGAAACTGTAAGGGTAGTTCCATACTATATATACATATACATATACACCCGAAGAAAGCAGGAGCAGAAGCAGAGTAAAAAGTAAGAGGGAAAGAGAGAGAGTGAGAGAGAGAGGAGGGAAGAGTACGAGATTGAAATGAAACTACCCGATAGGAACCGCCCCGCGGCTTTTCCGAAGAAAGATTAAAATGTTCACGATAGGGAATTCGAGGGAGAAGGAGAAAGGAGGATGAGGAGGAGGAGGAGATGAGAAAAAAGAGAAGGAAAGAGGAAAAGAAGGTGAAGAAGAAGAAGAAGAAGAAGAAGAAGTAGAAGCAGACTGCGATGCCGAGGAAACTTTCGCGGATCTCCACTCTTAGAATCGAACTCTCTGAAACTGATTCGGTCCGTCGATTTCGTATACGGACGTGAAAAAAAAAAACTTGATGGGACACGGAACGAACGGAACGAACGGAACTCTCAAATGATTGCCTTTTTTGCATTTGAAGTAGGTAGGACCCGAAGCTCAGCTACGAGATAAAACGCCCGAACTCCCCTTGTGCTTCTAAACTGTTTTTTTTTCTTTCTAATTCAGAAGTCGATCTTTGTGAACTAAAGTTGTAGAATAGATATTTATATAAAATCGTTTTTGGTTTTTATTTTTCATCATATTCACAATTAAATGCAATAATTGTTCATATTTTAAGAAATGATCCTTTATATGTTTAGAAAATAAAGATCGATAAAAATTTATTTTTAAATTCTATATGTTTACATTGGTAATTTAAGATATTGAAGAAACATACAAGACATCTTTATGTAATTATGAATAAGAAGGTCAGAATAAAAGATTAATTATGACTCCACTTCTCTAAATGAATTTTCAGTAAAGAAAATCAATATTTTATTTCTGAAATTACACGAATTTATTAGGTTCAGTCTAATTTAATGAATTTTTGTGTGAAACGTTTGTGTATGTATTTGTATTTGTATTTATATTTGTTGAATAAATTTTGTAATATTAAAGAATAATCCTTTTTCAATACTTCCTTTAATTAATCCAATATTTTTATCGATAAATAGATGAAAATAAATATTTTATTGAAACAGTTTTATTAATCATTTCAGTCTTTAATGATTTCTAAGTAGACATAGTAATAGTAATCAATTTCCTACTAATCAATAATTATAATAATTTCATAAATATAATAATTTAACATAATATTGATGCTGAATTTGGGAATAAAACCTCATAAGTTCTTAGAATTTTCATTTATTAATTAATTAATTTGCAAAAGTTAACATCATTCACATTTTGCGTCTAAATTAAACAAACAATCACATATATTTTATTTCAGCTTCACGTACTTGTTCCACTCGTCAAGTCATAAATGTAAAGAATTAAATAGTATACATAAAACGAGTAGCTATAAAAAAAATAGTTATAGCCCCGGATCCTCTAATAAAAAAAGTTATACTTTTTATTTAATCAAAAATATGGATTAGAATTTTTATTTAAGCAAACATTATATCAATAACTAGACACCTATATATTAAAAAAAATTTTTAATAAAAACTCAACAGCAAATCACAACAGTCTTCCGCAAGCGATCATTAGCTTAATAAATACATGAATGGACCTCTCGAAGCAACAATTAAGCGGTGTGCAAAGCTAGCCGCCCTCCGCTCTTCCTCCCTCCGAAAAAAAAGTCAACCGCGTGCCAACGATAGTCTCATTAGCGTCATCTCAATCGGGCCGCTCTTGCGCCTATCTCAATTAACGCGCAAACAAGATCGCGCACGGCGCGTCACGAGCGGCCCGCTTCCGCTTAAACCCCCTCATTTTTTTTCTCTCCCATCGAGTTACCCGCTATTTATTTTCTTAGCAAATTACGAGAGAGAGAGAGAGAGAGAGAGAGAGAAAGCGGCAACTCGGACGTGCTTCGGTAGGTGGGGAGGTTTAGTGGGTGGCTTGGGTCGGGGACTCGGCTGAATGGTGGCGCTGGGCGAGAAATGGCTCGCTCTCTCTCTCTCTCTCTCTCTCTTGCTCTCTCTTTAGCGCGCGCAATCGCTCTGTCTCTGTCTTGGCAAGTTAAAGACGCCTTCCACCCACCTGTTGAGACGTCCTTATAATTAATTCCATTTCACACCGTCGCACACTTTGCCCCGCGCGTATAACGATCTCCGAGCGCGGCGTTCAAAAGTAAAGCAGCGCAAGCAAGTAAGTAAGTAAGTAAGCAAGCGAGCGGTCGTCCTGTGGCCTTTTCCCACTTCCCAACTGATGGAACTTTTCTTTTTTTATACTTTTTTCGACGTTACGGAGCGGATATTTTCTTTTTTTTTCTTTTAATACCGAGAAAATAATTAAATATTTAATTGTAATAATTAAATGTTTTTTCTCAGCGTAAGCCTGCAGTCATGAATATCGCTAAACAATTTTAGGATTTATAAAATAAATAATTTGCTCCACTCAATGATCTTAAGCTATATTAGGTGTTACTTGAAATTATAGCATCGTAAATAAAGTAATAGTTAGGATTAATTATTTTCTTTATAATTTCTTAAAAGATAATTATCAGTAGTCAATATAACAAGTATCAACAGATTGATATTTTCCAATCAAAGGCATAAAATTCAGGTTCATCGTCCCCGCTACTAAACAAAATAAGTCCGCTATTCATCACTAACGAGAGAAGGTATAACCCAATAAAATAAAAGATAAAGGGAAGAAATCAATAAAAGAAAAATATGCTAATTGAAGGGTCATGGGCGCGCGTATTATAAGAAACGCATCCCATTTATTGGCGTGGCAGCGGCACTTCGTTTCGCCGAGTGGTTCCACACCACCTTTATTTCTATCTCTCTCTTTCTCTCTCTCTCTCTCTCACGCACACACACAGGCTATCTCCCCTATAAAGAGCATCCGGCACGCTTGAAATTTATGAGACACTCGACGTCCGACCTTCTTAGTTTCCTCGTGACGATTGATTAATTGAGCTTCTAGGTTTATTTGTATCGTGGAGCCATTGTGCAGCTGCCACCGACCGTATACCTTGCGCGCCTCTTTCTATAGATTGCGGTGAGATCTACGTGTGTGCCGTATGCATATATATATATATATGTATATAGCAGGGATAGGCTGCATTGTCGGCATCGCTAAGCGATACAAGTATATAGGATTGTTCTGATTTAGTGGATGTTTCTGATCGAGGAGACAAGCCATTATCGCGAGTGTTGATGGGATGTTTGCGAATCGTAAAGAAATCAAGTGCCGTTCGATTTAAATCAGTGTACTATTACTCGCAGTTTTTTCTCAATTTTTCCAAGTTATAATTGAATACTTATACAAGGATCTTGTTAAGTTTTTAAAAACGAATAACTTTCGTTTAAATCTATTCGCGATCTAAGAAAAATATACTACAGTTCTTTATGACTCCAATCATCTATTCACATTATGCAAATAGTTGTTATAATTTTATATTTAGCATGATAAAGACTTTTTTGAATTCGTTTACGATAATGAACTTGTTGGCTAGTTTAATAAAAAAATAATCCAATGTGTTTAGTCTAAATTACTAAGTGGCGTAGGATAAACTTAGCAATGGTTGTTGTAACCAAGTCATCCGCAACTTTAAGCAATAGTCGTTTCTAAACTCAACTAATAATTTCCTTGTTATGCAATTGCTCAGCGTGGAAGCCAGCCATTATTAATTGTTCTAACAAATTTTATACCCTGTGTTTTATGTCAGTTAGTTTCATTAAAATTTTCAGTAAATCTTGTAATAATTTCAGTATCAAAAAATGAACTTGTTAAGTTTTGACAATTCATACAGCTTATAACCATTAAGAGCGATTGTTATGTTTCTATATTTGAATATATAAGTCAATATTATATTTTATGTCATAAGTAAATACCACCACGGAACCATCTATAATCTCAATGTATAAAAAAAATTGATTAAATCTGATTCTAAAGGGGTAAAAGGTTTAAATGTCTTTTTGTTAAATAATTATTTAATAATAATAGTTATTAATAATTATTAATATTTAAATAATAATTAATATTTAATAACAAATAATTATTTAATAAAGCTGCTCTTAAAATGTCTTTCTTATTATAATTATAGTTAATTTAATATTTATGTGAATATTTTTATCCATTTCATAGAAGATAATGGATTATACGAAGTATCTTATTTATAAATATAGAAGTTATCATTTCTTTTTGGCATTGTTAAAAGATTTAAGCGATCATTAATGAAGCAATAGACATTTTAACAACAAATAATTATTTATAAATGCTCCTTATAAGCCATTATCTTCTATTAAGTATATAAAAATATTCACATAAATATTAAATTAAAATAAATACTTTAACATAAAACTATAAGATGTTTAGATATTCATCAACAATTTAAGCCTGTGCAGCTGATATTGATAAAAAATTTGAAATAAAAAACTTTCCATATTTCAAAAAAATGATATATAAGTATTTACACGTAAATTTTTAATGAATATCTATTTTACATTTTATTTAATTTGAACTAATTATCACATTAATGTTTTACAACAATCTGTCTTACATTGATAATAATCTCTTTGGAGTGTTTCTCTAATGTATCTCCCCCCCTCCCCTCTATCTCTCTCTCTCTCTCTCTAGCTCTATTCTTTCTCCCCCTCTCTCGCTCGCTCCCACTCTGTCTCTGTCTCTCTCTCTCTCCCTCTCTCTCTCTCTCTTCTATTCTATTTGGGGATCTGACCAGCAGATGGCAAGTGGCTTGTCGCCCTGTATTAAATCATCCGGAACAGGCTCGCTCGCAAGAGAATTGCCTGGCCGTGGTTATAAGAAGGCAGTCGAAGTGGCGAAAAGCATACTTACCTGGCGCAGAGGTTACCGTGATCATTAAGGCGGTTCCTCCAGGGCGAGGCTCTTCCATTGCACTACGGTCGAGCTGACCCTTGCGAATATCCCTAATGTGGATATCTCGGGCGTATAATTTTTGTTAGCCGGGACTGCGTTCGCGCTATCCCGAATAATTATATTTAAACATAGTGATTCATTGCGATTCCAGATATATAAATAACCCCACAGTGTTTTTTTGTTGAATGAAATCTCTCGACGTTCATAATTCAACCGGACACAATTGTATGAAATATTTACAGTGGAGTTACTTCTTTAGTGTCAGTTTGATTCGAATATCTACGACTAGAAACGACTAGAAATTTAAAAAATAAATAAAATCTGCTCATTGTATGAGTAATTCCACAGAACTTTTATAATTGTATAAAAAAGTAAACAATTGAAGATATGCGTTTTTTAACAACGTTGTCAAATAAATATTGCTTTATTAAATGCAAACGTTGTTATTTTAAAGTTTTATTAATAAATATTAAACTTTCAACTTGTATTTCTCATTATTTTAACATTTCATAAAGAATTCACTTTCTTTATTTGTACGTAGTATAAATTATTATTTAAAAAAAGGTCGTTATTTACAACAAGTTTTCCTCACACTGCTTTATACACAAATGTTTATTATTTGCTCTATCAAAAAAGGTAGTAAAGGCTATTTCCACGAAAATTGAAATTCTTCATCTCTTTCTCTTACTCTCCATCTTCACCTCTCTCTCTTTCTCCCTCTCATCTTATTTGCTCGATGCTGGTACCAAAACTCGTTCTCAAAAGTTTTGCTCGGTGGTGAAGGGTGGAAAGAGAGAAATAGCGCAAAAAAAACACTTGGCTCCAGAGACGAGGCATCAAAGTTTTTACTTGGACGCATGCATATATGCAGATTTATGCGCTGCTTCTTGAACGGCTCCAGCGAACGAGCGAGGATTCAATCGGACAGGAGCGAGAGAGCGAGAGAGAGGAAGAAAAGAGAGTCAGGAGACGAGACTTTTCCGTCGGTTCTGTTCCCACGTGAGAGAGAGAAAGCGAGAGAGGAGAGGACACACGCGAGAAACCCTTTTTTCTCTCTCGCTCTGACTGTCTCTTCTTCCACCCGGTCGTCGCGCGCGACCCTCCAAGCCTGCGCAGGTGTACCTTACCCCGACATTGCATATATATATAACACGCACACACTACACACATACACTCATACACCTATACATATAGATATACAAAAACCAGTTGGGGGGAAAACGGCGAATTTAAATTTTTCACCGTCAGAGACCAACGAATATGAACGAGCTGTGCTCTCTTGCCCTCTCTCTCTCTCTCTCTCTATCTCTCTTTATACGTATACATCACAACAGGATGTTTTGTGCTGTAATAACGTCTGAATGGCGCAATAAAGAATCTGGACTTAAATATTGTTGACTGCAATCTGTTACCCCCGACTCATTCAAATTATAATTAAATTTCGCGCGCGCGCTTGCAAAAAAAAACCTATCGGATTTCCTCATAAATTTCGTTTATTTTGATACCTTCGCTATAGAGCTATAGTGAGATATTAATCATCGGGCGTCGAGTGTTACAAACAAGTTGCCTGCTTCCTCCTCAATGGGAAATAAAAAAAAAAAAGATAAAATAGCGGGGCCGATCAATCATTGTAGGTTTGCCGAACGTCATCCACAGATATACCCACCCTCGGCGCACTCCTGTCCCTCTCAGAGTCGACATTTTTCGCGTGTCAGCATTTCTTCTGAGCTAACTTTTCTAGTTGCTCTCCTGTACGTATAGGTGAAAATGCATCTCGATAATGCGACTTTTAATGCCTGTCAATTTGCGATGATGATTTAAATAAAATACAGCAAATATAGTTATATAATATTTTACGAGTATATTTTCGATATAAAAAATAAAGCATTATATTCATTATTGTACAAGAATTAAAATATTTCTATTCAGATAACAAATATCTAGATCTATAGTTAATTTATTCTTAAAGAATATATATATATATACGTCTATCCCCTTAAAAAACCATGACATTTAATGAAATATGAATGTAAGATTATAGCTATAACTATATTGTTTAATTTTAAATACTAACGAAAAACAGTTTATATAATTTTTATTAATTTATTATTAGCTCAAACGATATGCTTTAGTTTTATTATATTCATGGCTACGCTCAACATCACCAAGATAAATTATTTTCTATTATTTTGAATAAGGGTCTTGTTTTCTCGAAGATGTCAATAAATTAAAAAAAAAATAACAATAGGCAATGAAATTGAATGGAAAAAAAGTGAAAGAATATATAGAATATTTTAATATAATATTATATATAAAAAGTAAAAAATAAAATTTTTGTTGCAAGTAAAAATGTTATAATTTTCAATTCTATTTATGTTCAAAACATTTATGGGTTGATGCGAACATATGGTTTTAGTTTATAAGTTATACGATTCTTAAAAACATAGTACTGTATATAAATATTTTTTTAGTTTATATGCAGTTTTATATAAAAACCATGTTTATTTGTTTTGTTTTCGCTATAGAATAAACACTAAATTTGCCACATGCATGAAGTAATTTTTGGTAGTATTATTTGGTACTCCAGTTACTAATATATAGGTACTAATACGGTTCTTAAATCAATTAGTGAAAAATCTATGTGCTATCAACATTTGATTGATAACATCGAATAATGTGCAATAATAAAGCACGCATATAAGTGTGTTCTATGAGATAAATATGAAGAATATATTAAATTGTAATGTCTTTATATTACAATCTTAATAAGAAAAAAAAGGGAAATATCCTCTAAGAATGCCTTGGCTCGTTATGATCAATAAATTCACTTTCATATTTTAAGAATTTTGACGAGCGATAAATTCGCTATTACTGTAATGTATTACTCATATTTATGTTCACAGTAAGTCATAATAATTAAGTAAGGAATATAGGTAAAGTGAATTAAAGAGCGACTAAAAACTTATTATTCTTAGGAACTTTGAAAATAAGTACTTCAATAAGGAAAGTACATAAACTCGCAGAGACAAGATTAATTTAGGAATTCGATGTATCGATCCCTTCTACAAAAGCAAAGACTTTTCATTGCTTTTACATATGCAATCTTCTCGGAGCGAACTTTTTCGAAGCGCTCACGATGAAAATCGCGTCGCGTGTACGAAAGGGATGGGACATACGCATCGGATTTCCATTGAAAGCGGCCTCCCGTTCTCTCCTCCTCCTCGCAGAAAAGTGCAAGTCTGTAAAAGCTCAAAAGCTGGAAAAGCTTTCGGTCGCCGGGCGCTTGAATAAAAGTTTCCTGATAGCTTAAGCTTTCTTCTTCCATTTTCCTCACACTCAGGTTTTCCTATAGCTTCATCTTTTTCGCTCCAAACTTCTATTCGTCAATCGCCTTTTTTTCATCCTTTTTTTTCCCCTTTTGCTCTCGAATCCAATGAAATGCATGTAAGTATCAGCGCTGAAAGTTAAATAAATGGAAAAACGTAATAAACTTAACTTGTAAACTAAGTTGTAAAAATACTCTTTTATAATCTACATAAGTTAATACAGCTTTACTATCAATTTATTATCAAAAATCGTTTGTGATAAGAATTACGAAAAAAACATGTCGACAGAGCAAGTATTATATTTTAAGTAATATGATAATCGAAGATAACTCTAGAGACACGCGTATAAACTGATAACATTTCCTAAGATTGTAAGTTGGAATATTAATTAATAGAATAATAATAATACATTACTCTCTAAGTTGAAAACAGTGATAAGTATGCAACTGCGTAAGAATCAGTGCGTATACACTGTTTTTTTCAGCGATATTCAAATCACTGTTTTACTGAAATGTAAAAGGAGTGTACATTATGCATTGCGCACTAATCACGGATTAAAATGTAGAGAGTAAACAGAGTAATATTATCCGATTTTTGGATATATTTGGAAGAAATAAAGTTATATTAAGCTCTTTTAAAAAAGCGAGGTTCACTAATTTAAAGCAAGTTTGAAAAAGATTCATCTGTTCTAAAAATGCGTCACCCATGAGAACAATTATTATTTATACGCACTGCTTTGGTGAAAAGCATATTTTTCAAACGTCTAGAATTCTGTAAAACTTATTTTAAAACACTATTTGGTTCCAAGAGATTGATATTACTTTATTTCATATAATAATATCATAATATAGTAAAATTTGATTAATACTAGCCGATAAAAATCTGTTAAAACCACAGAGTTCTATACTTATATATTAATCCGTTTACAATCGAGTATTATCAATACAGAGCTACTATCAGTACATTTTCCAAATCAAACTTTCTATTCAACTGATAATGCTCGTCAAAATAAAAGACAATAATCTGTCCAACTTTTAAATAAGCTCAAGTTTAATAAATAAATAAGTTATCAATTATTGCAAAATAGTGGCAAGAGCGTATAACAATCGAAGAAGCTCTTATTGTTTTAAAACAGCGCCCAGCTGAATATATCCCATTGTTAGGCTCACATAAAGGGAGCGAACTCTACTCTACATTCGTTCCATCAAAAAAAAAGAAAAAAGATAGAAGAAAAAAACGTAATTTTTCTCAGTGTGATACGCGAAATAATGAACTGGTGGAAACAAAATATTGAAAAAAGCTCGCACACTCGAGCTCGCCAACCCCGGGCTCTTATCGCTCGCATCAATGCTCGCGTATTCCATCATCGTGTCGTTTCAGCCACCATTCGTTATCTCGCACTTTTCCATCTTTCCGCCAACTGGAAGCGAAGCGCTGCCTCTCTCTCTTTCTCTCTCTCTCTTTCTCTTTCTTCCTTTATTCTATCCGTCCGTCCTGTTTCATTCGCGGAGCTTTCCACATTTTTCCGTGAGCTTGCTGTCTCGTCGCGGTTCCTGAGTACACAAAGCGCAAAAGCGAGAGAGAGAGAGAGAGAGAGAGAGAGAGAGAGAGAGAGAGAGAGAGAGACGGAGATGGAAAAATGAAAGAGAAAGAGTATAATATACTTTCGTATGTACGCCAACACAATGTATTGGTGTATGCTCTTGCGCCGTCGCTGCTGCCGCCACCGCCGCCGCCGTTGCGTGCTTTTTTCTCTCCCTCTGTGTGAGGGGCGCGTGTGTGTCAAGAATATACGCTTTTATTGATCGCGAATGAATACGCGAGAAGCCGGAGATATACGAAAAGTGCTGCTCCTACGTCTCCTCTCTCTCCTCTCTCCTCTCTCCTCTCTTCTCCTCCTCATAGCCAGAGTTCGCATGCCTGGGCTTTTTTCCCTTTTTTTTTCAGCGGTGCGCTTCGCAGGATGAACAAGCGAGTCTCTATATCTGCCTCGCGTTTATCCTTCGAAACTGAAAGATTTCCTTTTTATAAAGGAACGAAGATGGAAATGGTTTTAAGCAAGCCGTTCATGTACAACTTCTGCTGCGAGTTTATATATATATGTATACGTCCGCAATGGATATACGCCATTCGCGAATAATGGGATTGCGAGTTGCGAACCGTTTTCTATGCGTCTCAAGCATGATGTAGGCGAATGTTGTTCAAAGCAATAAATGTGTGAAACGCTGGTGTTGTAAAAGCTTTCTTTTGAAAAATATGTTTTATGAAAAATATGTTATATGTTTTATGCGTACACATATATAATGTATACATATGTTTCATTAAAAAATGCTGAGATTACGTGGCTATTGCTTATGCGCATAATATATATGTAGCATGTTTAAACAGAATTTACATAAAATATGAATATTTGTATTTTATATTTAAATATAACTTGCATAAAATATGGATAACTTTTTTTACGAGACATATAATATTTTTGCATCAATTCGTTACTGACAGTTTCTTTCCATTAATAATAACGCAAAAAGTTGTATAATGAATATATTTATCAATAAATGTATGTCATGTTTTAAAACAGCTTCGAAATAAGATTTAGACATTTAAAAAGTTAACAACACAATCATTTCTAGTTACATACAAGGAAAAAAGGCTCGTTGGAACAATCAATTTCTGTTGTATATTGTAAATTAGATGATATTGTGAGAAATATTTACTTTTACATGTACCAGTTTTGCTTTTTTATTATTTCTAGCATTGTTGGCTTTATTACACAATAAATATTTATATTAGCAGTAATTTATTATAATTTTGAAAGAAGCAAAAAGTGGGTAGTGATCGTAGTTGCTTTTACGATACGGATTTGTCATTCCATGAAATTCCATTTAAACCTGAAGAGCGATAGGTTTTATAACTGCCAGTGCCTACATATGTCTTCAAGCAAACATCGTGATAGTATAGTTGTCAGTACAGTCTCAATCGGTACATTATCTGTCTTTTTCCAACTTCCGCTTATATATCTTGTAACTTTATTGTAATAAAGCTGAACAGTAAGGCTGCCAAGATATAGTAAGCATTACCTAGTTTTTCACCAGGTTAGCATCACAATGTCTGCGAAGACAAATGCCGCCGCCGGATCAGCCATATTCTCGAAAAGCGTCGGACCACCACCACGTAGTTCTAACCTTACGATGCTCAATATATATAATTCGAGGTAATAACCTGCCACTTGCGAGAGACCGTATTGCTATTAAAGAAAAGGATATTCTCCCTCTAGCGGTGAAAGTAAATACTAATATTGGTATATTCTGAGTAGTGTTTCAGAACGGCGTCCTAATTTGTCCGTCCTAATTTGGGGTAAAGGTATAGGAATACTTCAGGTATCTAAACATGCAGTAATGGTGCGGAATTTTTATAAATTATTGCATAGCTCTTGTACATTATATTTAAAAATGTAAATTGTAAAGGTAAAAGTTTATATTGGTTAATAATTTATGAATTTTTCTAAAAACTATTTCAATTATTGGGAGTATTATTAACATGAATTACAAAAGGACATTTTAAACTAAGTTTTAATTTAATTTTGAAAAAAAAAATTCAAAAAATAAATATTCATTTACTGCAGCTTTTTATTATAGTTTTGACGTGATCAACTTTTTTAAGAGTTTCCATTTGGAATTTGAGTTTGATTAGAGTATCGGTAATTTATTAAGTATATCTACAATACATTGATATCTTCTTTTATTAATTTAATAGACTAACTCGATATTTAGTGCTATGCTTATATATTTACAGGAATAAAAAATATTATATGAAATTTTAATGTAAATTAAAATATTTTTCTTTGACAAATTTTAAAAATAAATGTAAGATTGCTTATAATCGTTGTTCATAAAAATATGATAGCAAGAAAAAATAGATGAAGCTAAGTGTTAATCTATTGACAGTGGTTTTTCATGAGATATTCAAATCGCATTCCTTCTAAAATTATATTTCAAACTAATTACATAGATAATTAATTTTTATAATTTTCAAAACGAATCTGTTAAACTAGCACTAGTTTAACAGATTCGTTTGTGCTATAATTTATAAAATTTGTATTTTGAGATGTTCTACAAATAAATTTATCCTTAATTCTCAAAGACGATCGAGGTATAAAATGTTTTACTAATTCAGGATGTAAAAGGAACTATGTATAGGTACCAATTTTAATTTTAAACGCGAAAGTTGGTTATGACAGTCGAACTATTCCAATCATTTACCGAATGCGGATCAAAGTGGTTCTTACAATATATATATGTGTGTGTGTGTAAAAAGTTTTAAGCTCTTATATATCAATTTAGCCCTACGCGATTATTACGATAATCGGGCGAATTTTGATCAAGTCGCTCGCGACAAGCGCTTAATAAAGTTAAAACACTCGCGTCTCCTCCATCTCTCTCTCAGTATCTCCATACCATACATGTCCGCACTTAGACCTGAAGCTCTTGTCTGGTGGCCTGCGCGGAATTATAAGGAGAAGCACCGTAGTCGAATTAAATGTGGAAGTAGAAGTAGAAGAAGAAGAAGAACGAATGAACGAACAGAAGGCGCAGAGAGGGTTTAGCGGCGAATGCGTGCGAGTGTGTGTGTGTGTCTGTGTCTGCAGGATTCGCGGAGCAAGATGAGAGAGGAGAACACGTGCTGTGCGCGACGGTGAATTGCCAGGCTTCGCGACGCTGCCTTGCCTCCGCGGATCGATGTGCCGGGGCTGCCGCGCCGCTCTCTTTCCTCCCTCTGTCTCTCTCGCTGTCCCCGTATACATATAAGAGAGCTTGTGCTTCAACATGGACGCGCGAATATGCATGCGCAGAGCTGGCGCGAATCTTGCGCTTCTCAACCTTCCATTCTATAATGTTTGAATGAAAATATGGATTATATATATACATATATAATATTTCATTTGTTTTTTTCTTCTTTGGAGCATACAAGTATTTTAAATATTTAAAAATATGTTTCGTTTATTGGATTGTAGCGAATTGTTGAAGGATCGGATTATGTACAAATTCAACGATACGAAAGAACATTTGTTCATCACAGCTGTCAATGTTATATATATATAGATCATTCTATATATCTTAGTAATTCAAGTTAATAAATTTTTAACATTATTTGTATTTGCTTATACGTAATGCCTGCCAATAATCTTAATTGAATACAACACGTGAATATAGCTTCAATTAGAGAATATAAGCATGATAAAAGAGTTTAATTATATATCTAAGCATACATTAAATGCGCCCAACAATTTATTCCTTCCAATATAACAATTTGTATTTAAATACACTCGTAAGAACGTTGCTCATTACAATACTTTACAATATACAGGAAATGCACAATGCATAAAATAAATGTATATATAAAGTAGATTGATGAAAAATGAAAATTTTTCATTCGCGACTTGAAACAATTATCGGAGGAAACCCTATTACGTCGGATAATCTTCTTTCGTAATTTTTCAGATTCTTTTTATTGCTCCGTGGACAAATCCATCCTTTCTGCGCTCTTTGTCATTCCCCGCGGTATCGTTGCTCATCGAGAAGATGAAAAATCTGCCAAGCCAGCAAATTCCCTTGTGTATTATGTATATACCGGAATCGTGATTCCATTACATGTCTGGTGAACGAGACGAAGGCTGCGGCATTAACAATATTGATTAAGACTACCGTCGCTTTAATTTCAAAGATTATTGGAGTTTAACGAGAAGCAAATGACTGGCGTCTAATTTCGTTAAGTCGCAACGGGAGAAATGTGATTACTTTATAAAATATATAAGTAAAGACTCCGTATCCGAGTGCACATTTTCAAATCTCGGTATAGTAATTATTGCTTAAAATTGAGTATAATTCATTTGTCTATTATTGAATAATAATATGCTCTAATTATTGAAAGCAACAATGCGCGTGCGGTGTCGACCTTTTTACAACTTTAAAAGTTATCTTAAATTCAATCGTTTCGATGCACGTGATGAACAAAACAAGCCTTCAGCTAATTCGGCTTTAGCTTCAATCATTGAACAATATAATTCTATACTCAATCAGATTAATTATCCACTATATTAACTTCGTATTAAATTGCTCCATTGTCCTTTATATCTGTACACGCTCATTTAACACGTATAACCAAGATTAGATGCATGAGACGTAACGCCAGAAGCCATTCGGGAGCAACAGCCACGCGACAATGCGCGATTCTTAAATTATTCTACGTATATTAAAGTTATCGGCGAGCTCACGCTATAGGCGCTCTCTCTCTCTCTATACGATGAATGGGAAAGCGAAGAACAAAAAAAAAGTGCGAGAGCGCGAGAAGCAAAAGAAAACATCAGTTGTTTCAGCTCTTTATATATAAGGTCGCGTTCGCATCTCCCTTGTGTATATATATGTGTGTGTACGAGGAACAGGCCGTTAGTATAGTTGCAAAACTCGTTTGATTTAATTCACGCGAGCGCGCGAGCACCAACACAAAACCCCTGGCTATACACGCTCTCGCATGTATATATATATATATATGGACGCGTTAGAGGACGCATTTTGCATTCCCACTATGCGCTTTAAGTTTCTTTTGTGCAGTTATTAATGCGCGCGGCGCGGCCACTTCATTTTCGCCGGGCGTCAATGTGCGGCGCGGCAACGCCATAACGGAAAGAGAAAAGAAACGATTCGCGCGCTCCTGCACGCACGCACGCGCGCACACACACACGTACATATATATAGGTAGAGGGCCCCGACACTTTTTTTTTTCTAGCTGCAGCAGCTACCTGCCCGCACGGTGTCGCAGCGACGCCGCGCGATTCGTTCCCGTGTATGCAAATTTTTCTATCCCGACGAGTCGAGAGAGTCGAAGGGACCGGTAAACAGGGAGAGAGTAAGTGAGAGAGAGAGAGAGAGAGAGAGACAGAGAGAGAGTGAAAGAGAGGGAAGAGAACGAAAGTGCCAAAAGTAATTCGAGATGAGCAATATCAAAGATTCAGGGATTCGTGAATTGTACATACATAAAAGTTTATTCGGCGCAGAAGGAGTCCCGTTTTTTTTACGAAAAGCGATGATTATTATACAAGGGAGAAAGAGAGCGAGAGATAAGGTTAATGTAGCGTATGATGTAGAAGTAACGTGGAAAATTTAAATGATAGACTGGATGAAGGAAAAGGGTGGGGGGAGGGGCGGAGAGGAGGAAGTTCACAGCTTGACATCTGCAGCTATACGGTAGGACGAACAATCGTCGGAAAAATAATAACTGTTTTTACAAGGGTGGAATACGTTAATGTGCTATAACCGACCGCGCGCGTTCAATGCATAAGGTGAACGTGACAGGAGCACAGCGGAGCGATAACAAAAATATCATTTTTTTTCTTGCAGCACATGTAACGTAGACAAACATGTCGAGCTCGCTGATAATGAAGCTAAATTCATATTCAGGTAGGTATTGAATATATCTCCTTATATATTTATTTGTATTTATTAAGATGTTTTATTAGATATTATATAATAATTGTATAATAATAAAAATATAACAAAATATCAAATTTTATCATGTTACGAGTAACTATAAATTTCAACCGCTATATATGCAATCTTGTTGAGGGCAATCTTGTTTTTGCACAAATTGATATTTACCGTATAAATAAATTTCTTATCGACATCAATTAAGACGATAAATTTTAATTCCGCGTAAGAAATATATTCTCCGGATTAATTACTATACCATGGAGACGAAAAATTTAGATTTATTTTAATGACTGTACGTTACAAAGTCCAAGCAAATTGGTTCAAGATCCAACTTTACCGTCGCCGTAATAAATCGTTTAAAGGCTATTTAATGCTATTCGTATCAAATACGTGCTGAACCTCCTAATGTCGATATTAAGCCGCTGCGCGGCATATCGAGGGTAGGATGAACCCGATGAGAGTCACTGCGCGGCGATTATGTTAAAGCAGTTTTCTGAAGTGCAGCTGCTCGCGTAGGTAAGGCAGGGTGACTCGCTTGCTGTAAGGGCGTAATCGTATGGAAGGTTCAACTTTCGCCATCTGTACACCGACCCTTGAAACTTAACGAGAATAGCGAAGGTCGATAAATAGAGGAGTTTAAATTTAGTTTTTCGGATGCGTTACAATATGCAGTCGGACATTTAATAATATTTTTATTCTGAACTCTGAAGAGAGAGTAAAACAATCTGACTGCAGCAATAACACTGTAAGAATGGTTTATAAGTTAAAAGAATTTACTTATCCTTTTTATAACGAACTAATCGATAACAAAACGGATTTTTTTTATAAATCTTTTTTATTGCTAAGCTTTACAGTTCAATTGAAACGAAAAATAAATTCTTCATAAATCCAGCACATAATTTTGTTTTGTGTATATGATCGCTGTTGCTAAATGATCAGTAAATAAATAGTCATGAAAAAGCAAGAAAACTTATTTTTGTTAAATAGTACTTATTAGATAGACTATTCCAGTAACTCATAGATTGAGGCTCAGGAAACTAAAAGGACGTGCGTATGAATTAAATATTTGCAAAACTGTAATAAGATAAATTGTTATTTCAACTATTTATTTCTTAAAAAGTTACGTATGAGCAACATTATTATAAATTTCTGAAAACAGTTTAAAACTGGCAAATTTAAAAATTATCATCACTGAAAAAAAGGCCTACGCCCTTTTTGTTTGAAAGTAAGTGTTGAGGCCAGCCCTCAATTACTTACTTTCTTTACAATTTCTTTAATTTTAGTTATGAGAAAGTTTTTTTAAATGTATCATGGTATTTTTTGTTACAAATAATAGTTTAAAAATTAGAATATATTCTTATCAATTTTTTTCAAACATAACTGAATATTTGTGATATGTATCTCGCCCTAATAAGGCGTGTATTATATTTTAAAAATATCTGATTTAAATTACATAGAGATCCAATTACTACTTAATTACTTTTTTTATAATGCACAAGTGATTTGCATCGTACATTAAACTATGTTATATCAATAGAATTAAGTCTGCTGGATCATTAAGATTTTGAGATATTTTAAATTACAAATATATTTTTTTGACAACTCATATTATATAGTACTCATTATCCCTTCAATAAGTATCCGTTTTTAATCATCAATGTATGACGCTTCGTCTTCGAAATATGATAATTTAAAGTTCGAATCTGCATCTCAAGAGCAAATAAATTGATCAAACTATTAGGTTACCAAAATATGCGAAAACCATACTCGTTTATATTTTTTAGAACTTTTTGAAACAGTAGAACTAATTTTTTACTTACAAAATTGAAATATTTTACTTAAGCTAGCTCGAACGTGAAAATTGATCTTAATTTTAAACATTAATTTGATCTAACATTCTAATATTTGAGTCTTAATTCGTAAAATACATCAAATTGTCCTTAGAAACGACTAAATAAAGTAATCATATAATTGTAATTGAAAATCATAATATCTTATCCACAAACTAAACAAGTAACTTTTATTATAATTTCCATGCAGACTATTTACTTTAGGTTAACGAATCCATTAAGAACAGTAAAATTATTTTTAAAAAATAATTCTTTTTTATTTCTACACTCGTGGTTAGCAAGTATACAAGTATATATTATGGTAAAAATTAAAAATCTAATTTTAAAACTTTAATTTAACCTAAAATATCCATTTATAAGATAATGAAAAATAAAAAATTAGTTGGACATTAATCGTATGGAACTGATTTCTAATCAAAAGTATCTTCAATTGCTTTTCTAATTTCCAATCCTAAGCTTAATTTTTATTTCAGAAGTATATTGATTTAATTTGCAAAATTGTGATATTCAATAAAAACATTATTATCTTGTTTATTAGGTATTTTAAGAGATTCTATTTCGTAAACACGTTTTTCTTTCATCTTTGAATTAGTAGAAATTGCATAAATATGAAATTTTATAAAGTATAGAAGTTATAATTTCAATATACATCTAAACTATATAAATATAAGGCTCAATTGATCGTCAGGAACACATTTATTGCAATTTTCCATCAATATTATTATTACGGATTGCGACGTTTTGCAGGCCTATATTTTACTTATACCCTCCACATCAGGCTTAAAAACGCTTTCATATAACTTGGGTCATGGTGGTTAGAATGACCAAAATAAGGTAAGTGATCAAAATTTTGAAATTTTAGAGACACCTTCGCGTGTTTTCCATCCTCACGACAGGCATAGACGTGTCCATGCCGTGTCATATTCACAATAAATAATGATCAATTTAAAAATTTTGATCATTTTCCTTATTTTTACAAGGGATGTGAAAGCATTTTTAAGCCTGAATGGGAGGGTATAAGTAAAATATAGG